>BQNB010020376.1:41776-65574 GCA_026074375.1 Tanacetum coccineum | reverse complement strand
TTGGTGCACAAGCTGTTTAGCTAGAACACTTAATCTGTTTGAGCTTAATTTTTGGTTTAGAGCTTATTTGACAGCTTTTTAGAAGCTGTCAAATAAGCCCTTGAGCTCAGCTTTAATCTCCCCTGGTGCAAAGGGGAGATTTTAAGCTCTTATTGCTTGCTCTTTAAGCACACTTAAGCCCAAGTTTTTGGCTTATTTTAAGAGTCTATAAGCTCTTAAATAAGCCCTCAAAGTTTCAGACCTTAGTGAGCTTATTTGTTGGCTTATTCTTAAGCCCAAACTTAGCTTTTGGCTGTGTTCACATGGCTTAGGCTGAGGGATTGCTTATTTTTTGATTTTGGCTTATTGAGCTTATTCCATAAGCTCAAATTGTTTCCTAGTAGCTTTTTAGGTTAAGTTAGATAGTTAGTTTGCTTATTTCCCTTTAGGTAGCTTATTTGAATGCCCATTTTAGCTTCTTAGCCTTTTAAGCTTGTTTTAAGCTTTCTGTCATTAAGCCCTTTGTCCCAGCTTATTTAGCCTTAAGCTTTAAGCCTTTTAGCTTACCTAGGTTTAGTTTAAGCCCCTTTAGCTTATCTAGTCCCTAGTCCTAGCTTATTTCGACCCTAAGTCCAAAAAGACTTAGCATTTTTCTTGCTTTTAAGCCCTTAAGCTAAACTGTCAACTATAAGCTTATTTTTAAGCTTATTGACAGCTTCTCAGCAAAAGTTGTAGAAGACAAAGTTGTTAAGCCCCACGAGCTTAACAACTTTGCTTCTTTGAGTTTTCGAAAAAAAAAAAGGGAAGACACTTGGCCCGGGTGAGCAAGACTCGAACCCGGGACCAAGCGATACATCCCCCTTTTACACACACACTCTACCACTGCGCCCTTGGGTCTTTTTCGTTAAAGACTCAAGGGCTTTGAAACTTATAGTGGTTTTGGCTTATAAGCTTAATAAGCTGTGTAAGCTTATTTTCGGGCTTATTTCTTAAGCTGTTTCTTGTTTCTTATTTTTCGTAGGATTGTCATAGTGTCTAGTATTTTTAGAAAATTTTTCAGAATTTTTCGTAATCATTTAATATTTTTTATAATTTAATTTCGTTAAATGTTTATTAATATAAAAAATACAAAAAATTATCAAAAAATTTTTTGCTTGTTTAGAAAATTTTTTTTGTCATTAGTTTGTAGGAAAAATATAAAATTTTTCGTAGGTCATTTTTTACAACTTTGTACTTTTAAAGACGGGTGGGTGCGGTTTTTTTGTCTTGACTCGTTTTTGGGTCAAACGGACTCCGTTTTCGGTCTAGTCTTTTTCATTCTTCGTTATTTGTCCCATAGAGTAGTTTAGAAGTGAAAAATTCTTCGTAGGGTTATTTTTAAAGAATTTAGGTTTTTCCCCCTTTGTTCGGGATTCGTGCTTCCGTTTTTCAGTTTAATTTCGTAATTTCTAGGTTTTTCTTAAACGTTTTAGTTTGTTATTGTTTAATTTGACTTTTTCAAATCTCCCATAATCAAATTCCTTCATTCAAATCAATCTTGACTGTATCGGTTTTCTGTACAGCCTCGTTGGGGAATAAAAGACCCGGGAACACTATATTACTACTTCTTCGGTATCATTGATCTTGTTGATTTTTAGACCTATATATTAATTTTATATTTTATTTATATTTTTATTTAATAAATAGTGTGAAAACCACCAATCAGTACCAAAGTAAGTATATACAATGGATGAAGCCTTAAAACACGGCATAACACAAGTAGGTTGCACTTGATGCGCGAGTTTAGATTGAAACAAAATACTCCAAACCTAATCTCATTACCAAGGAACCAAAGTGAATACATAAGGATACACGTGTCACTTCATATCAACAACTGCATACTTGTTTACATTGTCTTCCAATATAAGAAGTTTGACAATGCTGGCGTGATTTCTTGATGAATCCATGCGGGTAATGTAGCTTAAAAAGCCCTTGTTTTAGTTGTGTTGTTTCCTGACCTCGTGCCTTCCACAATGACAGAATGTGAGCTTTGTGAAGCAAGCATTTGTGGCTGAACTTACTCAGCCGTTCCTAATGTATTCCGGAAATATCAAGCTAGTTTCTAGCATTCAAACCTCAATTGCCAACTCACAACATCAGGTGGCCATTGGTTGATGCATGAAATAGTCTCTACATTTGTTGAGCTACAACAGAAGCTCTACAACAAAAAGTTCTCCATCAAATCTCAGCCCAGCCGATTGTGCAGGCTGGAGAATCCCATCTACCATTCCACCAAACACGTACAAATAGCGCCCAGAATCATCTGCACAAGCTCAATGGAATGACTAGCTTCTTGGCAGATAGCCTTCACATTTGAGCTTTCTCCATAGTACCCTCTGCCTTTGACTCACGATCTGACTTGAATTTGAAGTACTACTGGTGATGTCTAACAACCAAAAGTCATTCTTCCTATAGTTTTTGGAGTGTGATTAAAATGTTAGGCTTTGCTGCAGCACTGTACTTTCTTGGCGTAAAAAACAATTAATATATTTTTTTTTTAGAAACTAATTTTTTTTTTTCAAAAAAAGACATAAGAGAGTGTAAAAATGGTGTGTGCAAAACAATTGTGGTTATTTAAACTCAAAACTTAGGAATCTTAGAGTAAGAAATCTGATACTGGATGCAAGTGCGAAGATATGGAAGATTCAGTTGCAGGTTTGAAAGTAAAAGATATGAATTTGCAGTCATTTAAAAAGTTTAATATTGCGTTTCTTGATTTTTTTTGAATAAAGGTTTGATTGGAATATTCAAGCCATACAAGAGAAATAGTGAATGATCTTCTACCCTGGTTGGGATTGTAGGCAATATGGGAATACTAGTTTTGGTCCTATCTGGATTAAAGTTTGCAGGAATGTTCATATGTGTAAGCTGCACTATTATTTGAGTCAATTAAAGTTTGATATGCGGTGCCCTGGCCTTATGATAGATGGTATGACTTGTATAATGTCATGTGGAATTTCAGCCTTAGAAGGGTGTTGGATAAAATAGGAGTTTATTGGGATTCGATATGTGATCATCACAAATTTGAAATATCTTCTGTGGTTCTTTGCAATGTTCATGATAAGCGTGTTTCAAGAGACTCTACGGATAATGTACATCCTGCTAGTCCAATTGGTGGGCCCACTAAGATTGAAAAGAATATTTTTGTTGACGAGTCTCTTGAGTCGTGTGGGTCTTCCAACATTGGAAAAAATCAAGTTGCTTCTTCATCAGATATTGAGTACCAGGAAGTTAGTGTTACTTCTGATAATGGAAGTGCCCGCGCTTTTGTTCCCGAGGTTCATTTGAAGTCTGATTCACGTTTTGGAGTTTGTGATCTTCATCATGATTCTGCAATGGTTGCAACATGTGATATAGAGGGACTAAAATGGCGGGATGATGCAAATAAGGAAAATATGTCTCGCATATGGGAACTAATCTTCTTTGATGAGGTTCCATCATTTGATAATGTGGAAACTTCTGCTGATGCGTCTGTCGAGACAAGTAAGTTCTTTCTCCTTTTAAGGTGTGTTTGGATTAGTGTTTTAGAAGTAATCATCTTATTACTAGTGTCAATGCTGGGGTAACCTATCTCCATGTATATTAATGGGTCAAATATTCACTTTCAGACATGATCTTACGAAATCAATTTTCAGGGGTAAACTTAGTCAGGATGTTTTTAAATATTTAACTACAAAAGTAGTTTCTGATCCCACATGCAAACACCCGGTGGTTTACATTATAGCATTTGTATGCTTAAGAGTTTTGTAGCCAGTCAGTATCTACACCATCCTACACACCATGTCTCCTGAACAAGGGCCTGTGGGTTCAAGACCCGCTGTTGCACAATGCATGTATTTGACCATTTACAAAGGGATGTGATATGTGCACAACAATAACTTGTTTTGCACACAATAACATACTGTATTACTTTGTTTTTTGAAAAATATTACTATCATACGACAACATAAGATAAAAAGTGATTGAAATTTGTCAAACGAAATTATATTGTTGTGTACAAATCACCTTCCTTGTAAAAATAATAGAAGCGGCAAAACTAACAGGTTGGGTAACCTGTATCAGATGACCCAAAATGTTTTTAACCTCCTTTTCAGAGTTCTGTAAATAAAAAATGCATCAAACCTGATTAAGTAAAACTACATTGTGGTCTATGTTTAACGTGTTTGGCCCATTCCTATATCTAGCTAAACTATTTTTGACTTGACATGTTTGCGATAAAACATTACCCAGACCGACCCATATATAAGTTGATGGGTGAATATTGTGTTTACTTTATCGTCTGCAGTGGCATTCAAATATGTTTTTCCTTAACATTTAAAAACCAAACTTCGGTTATCATAACTGGTCTTAAGTTTGCTTTATCTTCTGTTATATTTTTTCTGAGTTTACATTATCGTCTGCAGTGGCAGTCGAATATGTTTTTCCTGACCAACTTTATATGAATCTTGTTTCTAATTTTTTATATAGGATGTTGCTATTAATTTCGTGAAAACTTATGTTATCAAGATTCTAAGAGATATCGAGCAATACTACAGTACCCAGATTGATGAAATGCCAAAGAATGTGGCGGACTTGATATAAGGAATATAGAGGAAATGAGGAGACTACGCACAATTAGAATGTAGTGTATAGGGTTTCATAATTAAACAATAGAGGTTTTATATCTACTTTTTTTCTTATAGACTACTGTTGTGACGAGTGCGCTTGATTTTGATTCTGAGTTATTATCTGAAATCAAATTTATTTTGTTTCTTGTCTAGCATTTCCATATTTGTTTCCTTTTTTGAAGACCCCGTATTTTAACTTATTGTTGTTCACTTCAATTGTGTAGATACTTAGCTGATGCGCATGTCGATGTACTAAATTTTTTTAACTGAGATGTACTAAAAAAAATTAACTGTAATGCACTAACAAAATACATTGTGATGCAGTAACAAAATACATTGGGATGCAGTAACTTTTTTAATTGAGATGTACAAATTTTTTAACTGTAATGTACTTACAAAATATATTGTGATGCAGTAACTTTTTTAACTGAGATGTACTAACTTTTTTTTTAACTCTAATGCACTAACAAAATACATTGTGACGCAGTAAGTTTTTAACTGAGATGTATTAACTTTTTTTACTGTAATGCACTAACAAAATACATTGTGATGCAGTAACTTTTTTAACTAAGATGTACTAACCTTTTTAACTGTATTGCACTAACAAAATACATTATGATGCAGTAACTTTTTTAGCTAAGATGTACTAACTTTTTTAATTGTAATGCACTAACAAAATACATTGTGATGCAGTAACCTTTTTAACTGAGATGTACAAACTTTTTTAAATGTAATGCACTACCAAAATACATTGTGATGCAGTAACTTTTTTAACTGAGATATACAAATTTTTTAACTGTAATGCACTAACAAAATATATTGTGATGTGGTAACCAAATACATTGGGATGCAGTAACTTTTTTAATTGAGATGTACAAATTTTTTTAACTGTAATGCACTTACAAAATATATTGTGATGCAGTAACTTTTTTAACTGAGATGTACTAACTTTTTTTTAACTCTAATGCACTAACAAAATACATTATGATGCAGTAAGTTTTTTAACTGAGATGTACTAACTTTTTTTAATGTATTGTGATGTAGTAGATAACGTTGTGATGCAGTAGATATCTAATGCATCATATTAATAATGTTAATGCATCATAATTATTTGTCAGGGCATCATAGTGTAATTTCAAGTGCATCACTTTGTGTTTATATCATGAATTGTCAGCATTCCTTAAATAACATTGATTGAGTTGTAAAAAAAACATAGCATGCTACAGATCATCAATGCAACATTATCTTAGTTTTATGAAATATCATTATTGTTATATGTTATTGCATCAAAGTTGTACACAATTATTTAATATACAATTTAATGTAATATAATTTAATGCAGTAAAATTTGCATTGTGATGCTAAAAAACATTAAAAATTTTATAGTTTTTTTTTAACTGTAATGCACTAACAAAATACATTGTAATGCAGTAACTTTTTTAACTAAGATGTACTAACTTTTTTAACTATAATGCACTAACAAAACACATTGTGATGCAGTAACTTTTTTAACTGAGATGTACTAACTTTTTTTACTATATTGCACTAACAAAATACATTGTGATGCAGTAATTTTTTTTAACTAATATGTACTAACCTTTTTAACTGTAATCCACTAACAAAATAGATTGTGATGCAGTTTCTTTTTAACTGAGATGTATTAACTTTTTAACTGTAATGCACTAACAAAATACATTGTGATGCAGTAACTTTTTTAACTGAGATGTACTAACTTTTTTAAATGTAATGCACTAACAAAATATGTAACACCCCCAAAATGGGTCGCAGCGGAATAAGGATCCGGGGCATGTTACTTCAAGATCAACAGCACAAGATAGCGCGCTAGTTTATAAATACACAATTTAATGCAGTAAAATTTACACTGTGATACATTAAAATATACAATTAATGCAGTAAAATTTATACTATGATGTAGTAAAATTTACAATCTGATGCAGTAAAATATACATATTAATGTAGTAAAATTTACACCGTGATGCAATAAAATTTACACCGTGATGCAATAAAATATACAATTTAATGCAGTAAAATTTACACTAATGAAGTGAAATATACAAATTAATGCAATAAATTATACATTGTGATGCGGTAAAATTTACAATGTGATGCAGTAAAGTTTACATATTCATGTAAAAGATCAGACGAACACGTAAAAAACTAATGAAAACGTAAAAAAACTAACGAAAACGTAAGAAACAGACGAAAAAGTAAGAAAGCAGGCGAAAACGTAGAAAATAGACGAAAACTTAAAAAAACAGACGAAAGCGTAAAAATTAGACGAATACGTAAAAAAACTGACGAAAACGTAAAAAAACAGACGAAACATAAAAAAACTGACGAAAAAGGAAAAAAACTAACGAAAATGTAAAATAACTGACGAAAACGTAAAAAACGGACGAAAACATAAAAAACAGGCGAAATCGTAAAAAAACAGACGAAAACGTAAAAAACAGGCGAAATCGTAAAAAAGGACGAAAACGAAAAAAAACGAACATAAACGTAAAAAACAGATGAAAACGTAAAAACTCATACCAACACGTTAAAAACTGACGAAAACGTAAAAAAACAGACGAAAACGTAAAATAACTTACGAAAACGTAAAAAAATGGACGAAAACGTAAAAAAACTGACGAAGACGTAAAAAAACAGAGGAAACGTAAAAAACTGACGAAAACATAAAAAAACATACGAAAATGTAAAATAACTGACGAAAACGTAAAAAACGAACGAAAATGGACGAAAACGTAAAAAAACAGACGAAAACGTAAAATAACTGACGAAAACGTTAAAAAATGGACGAAGACGTAAAAAAACGGACGAAAATGTAAAAACAGACGAAAACGTTAAAAACAGACGAAAACTTAAAAAACAGATGAAAACGTAAAAAACAGACGAAAACGTAAAAAACAAAAGAAACGTAAAAAAACGGCTGAAAACATAAAAAATGAACAAAAACGTAAAAAAATAGATGAAATCGTAAAAAACGGAAGAAAACATGTGTAAACGTACAAAAACGTCAAAAAAACCATTAAATAAATAAGTGGAGAAAAAATGTGTTATGAGTCGGGGAAGAAAAAAAGTGGCTGGAAGAGAGAATAAAAAAAATAAAGAGGAAAATAAGACTTTATATACCCTACAAGTTAAAATGTCAAAAATACCCCTGTAGTTATAAAAAATGAGGGGGTGATGACGGGACACATGATGCAATCTGGTGGCTTCCTAACCTTTTTATTTTAAGCCCATTTTCATTGTATCAACACCCTATATATATATATAAACCTTCAAAAAAATTAATAACAATGTAATAACAAATACTAACAAAATTTTATAGCAAATATCAATAACTTCATAAATAAACCACATATATTCCTTCAACGCAAGCTTTTCCTCGGCGGCAACAGCTTTTTCGGTGGGGACATTAATTTTTTCAGCGACGGCAACAACTTTTCAGCGGTGGCAACAACTTTTCAGCGGCGACAACAACTTTTCCGCGGCGACAGCAGCTTTTTCGCGACGACAACAGCTTTTCCGGCGGCGGTAGCAGCTTCCGGTAAGGCCGCTGTGATTGTAAAAACGCAAAAAAGTTTATAAAAGCTTATATCCGCACATAAAACCTATAGATCTATAAAAAAAATCCTCAAAACTTGGTTAATACTCATTGATCTATTAAGAAACTTAAAATATACCTTAAAACTTAAAGAAAACAACCTCGTGGTGGGGGTAATGATCGACGATGGCAACAAATTTTTCGGCAGAGGCAGCAGCGGCTGTGACAAATAAAGCACAAAAAATCATAAAACTTAGATTTACAAATTAAATCTACAGATCTATTAAAAAACTTAAAAAAATACCACTTGAAAACCACTGTTGGTGGGGTGACGTCCGGTGGTGGTGACTCTGGTGGAGGAGGGTCCGGGGGAGGAATGTCCGGTGGTGGTGGGAGTTTTGGTTGTGGAAAATAAGAGTGTTTTGTGAGATGAGAGCATGTAGTGTATGTTTTTGTATTGTGTGTTTAGGAAGACTTGTCAGAGATAGTGATTGAAGACTTGCCAGTGATAGACCATTGCATGTTTACTGAATTCAAGACTTTCCATAATTACTTTCAGTTTTCAAGAATTTTGAAAATTCAAGAAAAGGTTGTAAATACTTTAGATGTAGTATAGATTAGTTTTTTTTCTTTTTATAATTGATAGCGTATCAATATTAGTGGTCCGATTTCAATAATTATACGCTTGAATTAAGCTCACTACAAGGGTCTATCAGTCACCACCTTATGAGGATTCATTCAAAAACCCATGTCACACTTGGCCTGGTAGCTTCTCCTCTACGCATGAGTACACACGCAGGGGACCACTACTCCTCAACTGTCACTATCGTCTAACATGTGACATTGGACACACAACAAGCATTATCCCATACGATCCAAGGAGACAACATTACTTGTTCTCCTTGTGTGCTCATCAGATGATCAACGCGTGGCCTCCGGACAGCCGTTGATCCTCCATTAAAGGGTTTACCTCTAAACCCTACATGTCTCACTATAAATAGAATGAATCCCTCACAGCATCACCAAGTAAGTTCATACACTTGGCCACAATCATTACACACATGCGCGTTACAAAGATAGTATGTTTAAGTGTTACCCGAGCTTCTGATCTCAATCATCTCTTCGAGTCCTTACAGTTCAACACAAGAAATTAAACAATACATCTATCCCCAATCCTTCTCTAATCACGTTTTACGTACCATACGTAAACATGGGTCATCCGTTAAAGACATGACACAAAATAGCCATAAACTTTAGCCTATTTTTGCTCATTTTCTTAACAAGAACACTCAAAAATTTCTTTTTCCTTCTTCTTACACAAGTTTCTTGACCAAACATGTCTGGTGAACCACCTTCTCAAATTTTAGAGATAACCAACGACCATTTCGGACCTCTCCGAATAGAAGACCTCACTTACGTGGATGAGAACCAACAAATTTCAAACAACAAGGGACACCAGTCAGAAAGAAGCCTAACAAGAAAACGACCACGTCAACTTGCCCACATCACTCTCCCAACAAAGGCCAGCAAGGTCCTGTTAGCATTAAAAGTGTCAATTATTGACTTAAGTGGTTTATTTAGTTTATAAATAGTTATTTTATGTCTTATGTTTATCTAGAAAATGTAATAAGAATTAGTGAGATTAAGTATAAAAATATCTCATTAATTACTCTTATGAATGGTAGGGTAGAAAATAAACTAGAGTTTCACCAACACTATAAATACCCCTTCACTCGTGAAGGGGATTAAGCTTGACATTTTGTAAACTCAATTTCCCTCCCATTTCTCTCTTTTATAAAATTTGAAAATTGTAAAAGTCTTGCTTCCTCTCTTACCATCTCTACTATTCTTAAACCGTACTTAAGTGTGATTCAATACTTTATCGACCTAACAAGTGGTATCATACGCCTATAGAGATTTAAGAGTGATCTATTTGTAGAGATTTCGGTTCGTATACAACATGATTTGATCGGATTCGAGTTGTGGTGTGTTCGTGATTGGTTTACGTGATCGAGATTGTAGATTCGAGCTCATTTTTAGTTGTGTTTGTGTTACATTGTGTTGGACGTGATCAAGATCATACACGTCGTGACCGAGATATAGTCCGATTTCATTTTCGGTTGTATTTTGAGAGTTTATCGTGTTGTATTCGTTGTATCTTATCCGATTTCAGTTTCATCGATATCGTGATAGTGTGAGTATTTCAAGTTCGTTTGTATCGAAATTGAATGTGTTAGTGTTTATCATTTTCGGTTTTATCGAATTTGATTAAGTAGGTGTTTTACACAATTTCAGTTATATCAAAAATGTGTATTAGAGGTGATTACACATTTTCGGTTAAAACAAGAAACGGTTAGATTCAACCGAATTTGATCACTTACGGTTTTATCGTATTTTGATTCATTTTCGGTTGGTACTTGTGATAATTACACGATTTTCGGTTAACATATAAGTAATTAGATATTGATCGACTTTGATTTTGTATCACGGTTTTATCGTATACATATCATTTTCGGTTAATAGGGATAAAATTGTTTAAGTAACTAAATTTCGTAGGAATTATATCATTTTCGGTGTTGTAATCGTTTTTCATCGAAATTGTAAGAATGATATTCGGTTGAGATATAGTGTTACTAAGTGTTGATCGAAATTGGTAGATATAGCCGAGTTGCGTTATATATCCGAGAAAATTGGTTACCGAGAAAGGATTGTCTTAATACTGTGTTGTACGAGATCAAGTTTCTGCCGGATAACAGCCTTGTCCGAGAAAGATGTGATCGAGAACAAAGTTGTCCGATATTGGTTAATAGTGGGTGATTTTCGGTGATTCTTTTTGGTTAAGAATTGACTGATTTTCTGTGACTAAACTGCTCAAATATGGCCATTTTGGTAAAATAACTGTTTTTTACCAGAATTAGACATCTTTGGTTACAAAACCGTTTTCACTGAAATTGAGGATTTTCGGTTACCTAACCGTTTAAACCAAAATTGAGATTTTTGGTCCTACGTTTGCCTAAGGATTGAAGTTCGATATGTGTGCTTGGTTTACTTTGATTTTCGGCTACGTATAACTCTATTGCATGGTGTCGGGGTGACCCATGGGGATAATTAAACACTATAGACATCCATCATATAATGTTACATGGGCTTAAGCACTTAGGCTTGAGTCGGTAGTGATAACACGTTTATATTTTCATTGTGTAGACTTTGTGTAGATATTTTGAAGTTGATTGAGCATAGGTGAGTTTCATATCCTTCTTTTTACATTTGGGATGAAAATGATGCAAATGGTTTTGAAATGGTTTTAAATTGCTGTGATTATGTGTTTTAATTTGAGTATAGACATTGTGTGACTGTTACATGACTTGATGTTACATGTTGATTGTGATTTACTTGCATGTTCTATATTTGGCATGTCAAGTGTTGTTGAATGGATCGGATGAGTACGCCTACTCAGTTTTGGAATGGATCAGATGGGTACGCCTACCCAGTATTGGAATGGATCGGATGGGTACGCCTACCTAGTATTTTGTTTGTTGATATGATGATTTAGATTGCATGTTAGCATAAGTTCATGATAGTTCATAATTGTCCTACCTTGTCTTTATTAATCACAGTAATTGATTGAAGGTTTGAATTGTGTGTCATAAACCTATGACTCTCACCAACCTTTGTGTTGACGTTTTTAAGCATCATTTTTAGGTGAGCATCATGAACATCATAGGATTGAGAGAAGTGGCTAGAAAGACCTTAGGCTGCAATGCGGAGTTTAATTTCCTATTTTATTTCTCGTTTGATTGAATATTGAATGTTTTATTGGCTTGAATCCTGACATTGCTGCCATCATCGCACAGTAATTGCAAACCATCCTATCCCAAATCGTTATTCAAGTGGCTAATCAGGTGACTGCTAATGGTGGGAATGGTGGGAATGGTGGAAATGGTAGGAACAAAGGCTGTTCTTACAAAGGGTTCAAGGCATGCAATCCCAAAGAGTATGATGGAAAGGGAGGTGCGATAGCACTTCCCTGATGGATCGAGAAGATGTAGAATGTAATTGATAATAGTGGGTGTTCTAAGAATCAAAAGGTGAAGTATGCTGCTAGCGCGTTTGTGAACAAGGCTTTGACTTGGTGGAAACACCAAGTTCAAGCAAGAGGTCGCGAAGCTACAATAGGTATGTCATGGACTGATTTTAAGGCATTGCTTGTAGAGGAGTTTTGTCCTAGCAATGAAATGGAGAATTAGAAACCGAGTTTTGGAATCATAAGATGGTGGGAGCCAATCATGCTGGCTATACAGATTGGTTTCACAAATTGGCTAAGTTGGTTCCGCACCTAGTTACTCCCGAGTCATCACGCATCAAGAGGTACATAGCTAGTTTGGCTCTTGAGATTTGGGGAATGCTCTGAGCAACCCAACCAACCATAATATAGAGTGCAATCCTTAGGGCTGGAATACTTACTAATGAGGCAGTCAATTATGGTACATTGACGAAGGGTAATGAGAAAAGAAAGGGAGTGGATGAGTCAAGTAAGTCAGGAGGGTCATGGAAAGAGAATAAGAAGGCAAAAGTGGGGATAGGGTTTGTGGCGACAGCTTCTCCTAGAAATAAGTTTGTGGGCTCCTATCCCAAGTGTGCCAAGTGTTATGCCTATCATCCAGAAAATGGAGCTTGAAATTTATGTTTCAACTGTCAAAGAAAGAAAACAAGTTACTTTGCTAATGATTGCTTCGCGGCACAGTATAGGCAAGTGCTTGGTGAATGCAGTTAGAGGGTAATGTACAGACAGTTTGTTGATGAATGTGGTACTTCTAATAACCCTTTGCTATTATTGTCCCAGATGAAACCAAGAACCCTGATCAAGCAGAAATTCGTTTGGCTTAGAGGGCAACCGTAACACCCAAAACAATGGGAATCGAACTAGAGGAAGGGCCTTCAATGTGAATGTGAATACGGTGGAGGCTTTACAGGATCCTAACATTATGACGGGTACTTTTTCTTTGAATAATCATTTTGCTACTGCTTTTTAATTACTAGGTAGCTGTTTTAGTTTCATTTCTATGAAATTTGCGCCTTTACTAAAATCTGAATACCTTGTATTGTAATTCCTGGTTATGTGATAGAAGTAGGCAGATGGTAGAAAGTAGATTTGATGGATTATCCGTGACTGCAAACATAGAACTAGGATTATTCCCTCTTTTAGATAAATTTGATACCATCTGGGTCATGGAAGTTCGATGTTGATTGTTGGGGGATTGGACTGTTGTCCAGATAAGGCTTGTGATTAGTGTGTCATTGAGAGGTGGTTGAAATAACCATTAGAAAGGTAGTGGGATACTTAGGGTTCAAGGGAAATCGCACTTAGGGAGGCGCCAAAGCATTAAATGATTGCAAGGTAGATGAACCAAAAAAATATTTTTTTGAAGGGTGATATGTATTGTGTATGGGATTTTTGTTGAAGTATTCCCGAAGGCTTGTAGGGCGTTTCCCCCAACCCAACAAAAGTTGAGGTTTCGCATAGATTTTGAATTCCTGGAAGCGACGGTGTTGCGAAGTCTCCATATCGTCTAGCGCCCTCAGAAATGCAAGAATTGTTTGGGCTGCTTCAAGAATTGCAAGAAAGGTTTCATCACGACAAGTCATTCTCCCGTGGCGGAGCACCTGTGTTATTTGTTAAGAAGAAGGATGGCTCTTTTCGCATGTGCATTGACTATAGGGAGTTGAACAAGTTGACCGTTAAGAACCGCTATCCTCTCTCGAGAATTGATGACTTATTTAAACAGCTGCAAGGAGGATGTTATTTCTCCAAGATAGATCTTCAGTTGGGTTATCACCAACTCCGAGTACATGAGGATGATATTCCAAAGACCGCGTTTCGAACGAGATATGGACATTTTGAGTTTACGGTTATGCCTTTTGGATTAACCAATGCACCAACAGTCTTTATGGATTTGATGAACCGAGTTTGTAAACCGTACCTAGATAAGTTCATCATTGTTTTCATTGATGACATTTTTGATCTACTCCAAAGTCTAAGGAGTAACATCGAGGTCATTGAGGTTGGTGTTTGGAATTGTGAAGATAGAACGATAGTTGTATGCTATTTTTTCCAAGTGTGAGTTCTGGTTGCAGGACGTGCATTTACTTTTGGTCACGTGATCAAACCAATCTGGGTATTCACGTGGATCACAAGTTTTAGATTGAGTAGTAAGGTGTAGAAAAGCTCTACAACACGTCTGAAATTCGATTCATTTTTGGCGTTAGAAGTTTTACTACGCGGATGTCTTTATCAAAAAACTTCTTAAAGATTGCTAAAAACCTCTTACTTCGTTTTTTCAACTCAGAAAAACAAATAGTATGTGGTGGGGAGGGGAAACAGGAAGTGGCCTTTCAGACTTTGAAGAGTAATTTGTGGATGCACGATATTGTCTATACTGATGGGGTTGAAGATTTTGTAGATCTACTAGTGATGCATCGAATCATGGATTAGGGTGGGTAATCATGCAAAGGTGGCAAAGTAGTTGCCTATGCATCAAGACTGCATCCTAAAGTATCCATGAGAAGAATGTATACCACACTGACCTTAGAATTGGGAGCAGTTGTCTGTGTGTTTGCCCTAATTTCTTGGAGGCATTATTTGTTGCGTACGATGAGGTTGTCTTCTACACGGATCTCCAGAGCCCTTCAAAACTCATATTTGATGATAGGAGTTGAATTTTGCGTCAGAGGGAGGTGGAATTGAGTTAATTTAGTGACTATTTATGGAGTGTGAGATTCGCTTAACCTTCCAGGTAGGCGTATTTGGTGGCTGATGCAGTTATAAGTTGGAAGGAACAAGGAAACCTAGTAGTGTACGACCAATTGCTATGACTATTCAACCTGGAGTAAGAGGAATGATACTGGCAGCCTAGGGTGAGGCGTTCAAGTAAGAGAACGTACTTGCAGAAAGGTTACATGGTTTAGATCAACAGATGGAAAGGAAAGAAGATAAAAGTTATAGTTTATGGACCATATATAGGCTCCGTAGGTGTGAGAACGATAATTATAGACGAAGCTCATAAGACTAAGTACTTCCTGTTACATCCTGGAAGCGGATAAAAGATTCTAAATGATCTTCGAGATTGATGTAATGGTTGGCGGGAGGGAATCGAAGAGGGATATTTCTACTTATGTTAGCAAATGTTTAACTTGTTTAAAGGTGAAGGCTGAGCATCAAAGGCATTTTGAATTTCGGTTAACAAAGCATTTTCAGTTGGATTGGAAATTCCGTGGGATTTGAATTCCGGTTAAGAATAGTTTCAGTTGTGGTTTCGATCAAGACAAGTTCGTTTGTTGTTTACACACGATACAAGGTAACACTCGATTGTGATAGAGTATACGTAAAACGTAGTAGTCGTTAAACGCTTTAACGTCTAAAAAGATCCATTTATTGTTTCACATACAATGTCGAGTATGAGTGCACATCAGTAGGCGCTTGCAGATGTTAGGTCTGAAACTCGTCCTCCTATGCTAGAAAGAGGAAGTTATATACCATGGTCAAGCAGATTTCTAAGATACATTGACCGAAAGAAGGAGACATAAAATTTTCTTAGACGTTCAATTTTGGAAAGTCCATATCAGATGAAAGAAATACCAGCTATCGATACTCAAGATGCAAGACCTCAAACGGAATATGATCTTACGGGTGACGATTTGAAATAGTATGAGGCAGACATAGAAGCAATGGATTTGATTCTTATTTCTATACCAAATGACATTTACAATTCCGTGGATGCATGTCAAAATGCAAGAGATATGTGGAATAGAGTCAAGAGGCTGATGCAGGGTACTGAGTTGAGTGAAATTGAAAGGGAGTCAAGATTTGTTAATGAGTTTGATAAATTCACTACTGAAGCTGGAGAATCTCTTTCGTCTATGTATAATCGCTTCTTACAACTCATCAATTATATGAATAGAAACAAAGTCACACCTAAAAATGTCACAATCAATACTAAGTTTCTGAATTGCTTACAACCTGAATGGTATAAATACGTTACAAATGTTTGTTTGGCAAAAGATCTCAAAAACAATACATATGATATGTTATTTGATCATCTTCAACAGTATGAGAAACTTGTCATTGCTTCTAAAGCAAAAAGGGAAGCAAAGACACATCACCCTCTTGCATTAGTTGCAAATACTCATGCAAGTTCCTCATCTTCTCGATCTCCAACAACTTATTATGTCACACATCCTTCTTCTGTGGTTGATTATGATGATGATTACCAAGGAGATGAAGTTTGTGATGATCAAGAAGATAGTCTCACTACAGCAACGATGCTCCTTGCTCGTGCAATAACACAATGCTATTCTACACCAACAAACAACCTTCTTCGTACGTCTTCGAACATAAGGAATCAAGCAGTTTGTGACACCCGTGATTTGATCAGGTTAGTCATACCTTTTAGCGTTGGCTAACTGTTTATGTGTGCTATTTTTGTGATCTATGTGACCTTATCTGTGTGCATGATTATCATTCTGAGATGCGTGTTCATATCATTTTGAATGAGTGTGAGATGTTTGAGGATTATTTCCATTTTTGTCCACGTGTAGTGATAAGGGAAATGATGACGTGTTTGCATGCATTGCTACGTCAGTATGTGGAGGATTATATGTTGGATAAATAGGGAAAGTATTGCATATTGAAAGTGAATTAGGTTCGTGAAATATGAGAATTAGTAATGAACTTCCTAAATATAGAAAGTATTTTTGGAAAAGAAAGTTATAAATAGAAAGTTAGTATTCAGTTTTTCATGCAATAGGTTTACCAATTTTTCTAAGGTTTTTATAGGAAATTAAGGTAAAGTAGGAAATGATATAATTAATAATTAAATAAAAAAAATAATAATATATTTATATACGGGTGCCGATCGGTTTAGGGTAAAAAGAAAGAAAAAAAATGTATTATATCTAAATTACAAGTTTAGTTAGATTAGGACTTTATTTAGTTAGTTTAATAAAAAACCTAGATTATTTGTTGCCTCATCTTTTTCCCCCCTTGTATGTGCCGTCGACTATACCCTAAGAAACATGGAAGACAAAATTTTGATCCCAAGAATTAATAGCTAGATCGTGTTAGGAGCAAGAAAGGGCGCTAAGTAATGATACTACTCTTGCCAATTCTTCTTAAATCATGTAACAAATAATATGATGGATCATTAGGGTTTAAAAGTTCTGTAATTAATGATGTTGTGATCATGCTAGTGCGTTTAGGGTTTGATTAAGATCATATTGGTGCAAGTGGTTAGGCGTAGATCGCTTTAATTTGTGAATTAGGGCTTGACAAATTTTAGGGTTGTGTTCATCTGATGATATCTCAATGATGGTAATGTGTTTTGAGGTGTTCCTAGTGCCTAAATTGTATTTCAAAGAGTCTACTTTTCAAAAAGTCCGACCTCGAACGGTTTTGAGTTCTGGAAGTTAGTTAAATGTTAGCTACAAGAAAAGTTGTCAAAACAGTAAATACGGGTCAGATTTGGGTCATAAGTAGGGAGGTAAAACCCCTATTTAAAATTCAAATTAAGGTTATAAAAAGCACATAAGTCAAGTTCTATATGTCTATTAACTTCATACAAAAATCTAGCTTCTGATTAGTTCTCTAAGTATGGTTAACAAGGTCAAACATTTTAGTCCGCGTTCAGATCTGAATCTGGGTACTTTTGAGTTGAGAATTTATTTGAGGCATTTGTACATGTGTATAGCTTTTGTGGATATGAGGTAGGTAGTAAACACCTAAGTGTACATATGTGATTTATTTGAGAATTTATTAGGTTTGGTAGATAAGGGTTGAAAGTTAGAAAAGTGATACTAAAATTTTGCGTTTTCGGGTAAAATGTAGTTAAGTAGACTTATGAGTAAATGAGAGGGTTAAATTTGGGCATGGTGTCGGGGTGACCCATGGAGGTATGTAAACCCCTTAGACATCAATCATATGATTGTTACATGGACTTAAGCATTTGTCTTAGTCGCGTGTAACATGTTTATATTTTATTGTGTAGCTTTGTGTTAGGAAATTTGGGAAATTGCATTGAGCATCAGATGAGTTTCATAGTCCCTCTTTTTACATTGTTTTTAAATTGGGATGGAAATGATGTAAATGGTGTTGAAATGTTTTAATTGCTGTGATTATGTGTTTTAACTGACTGTGGACATCGTATGACTATTATATGACTTTGTGATGCATGTTGGTTGTGAATTACTTGCATGTACTGTGTTTGGCATGTCAAGGGTTGTGATTTACTTGCATGTACTGTGTTTGGCATGTCAAGGGTTGTGATTTATCGGAGGGGTACGCCTACCCAGTATATGATGTTGTTGATTTGGTATGATGATTGGATTGCATGTTAGCATAAGTTCATGATAGTTCATATTTGTCCTACCTTGCTTTTATTAATCATAATAATTGATTGAAAGTTTGAATTGTGTGTCGTAAACCTATGACTCTCATGAACCATTGTGGTGACGTTTTAAGTATCATTTTTAGGTGAGCATCATGAGGATCTTAAGAATAAGAGGAGTGGCTAGAGAGACCATAGGCTGCTTGCAGTGTTTAAGCTCCTAGTTTATTTCTTGCATGAATGAATATTGAATGTTGTTGATTTGAACTGCTTAAGTTTATTTTGGATGTTTTTCATGTCTTGGTATTGACGTGAACCCTCTTTGCTTCAATACAAGACTTATGTTTGTTTGGGTATTATCATGACACTTTGTGTCTATACCTTGGTTTTTTTATGCATTATAGTTCTCTATAGACACCATTGTGTTGTGATGATATCCATTCTCGTTACGCCTCGTGTTTCCGCCTTGGCGGGGTGTGACAGATTGGTATCAGAGCCAGGTTATAGAGAAGTAGGTGGTTGAGCCTAGACTATAACCTAGGAGTCCTTCATATAGATGTATTTTAGGGCTTAAGTGTTTTGTATTATAACTATTATGCTTTCCCCCTAATTTCATAGCTTTTATTATCTCATTTTGTCTAGCTTTCATTTAGCTATTTTGTCTATCATTATCTGATATGGTATATACTATGTTCTTAATAATTTAGCCAGGTCTCCCCCTGACCGTAAGAAGTTTCGTTGGGGAATTGCCCATGCAACTGGACGTAAGGGCTTCACTGATCCGAAGACTGGGATTTGGTTGAAGCGGATTAACCTCAAAATCCGAATACCTATTGGCCTATACCCATGCAGGGTCGAAGAAAAGATGAATATGAAGGAAGTTAATGGAGAAACGATCATGAAATTGGAAACAAAAATGATTGCAAAGGATGGCACTGTCTCCAAATTCCCTAGAAAATTTCTTAGATACACGCCATCGAAGGAAGAAGAAGAAGAAGAGCCTAAAAAGAAAGGATCGAAGGAAGCTCCTAGAAAAGGGCCAAACTATGAGTTTTTGAGTTATGCAGTATCCGACAGTGATTCAGATCTCGAGTCCACAACAAGGAGTGGACCCAAGTGTAATGAGTTGAAAGACGCTTGTGAGAGTGGAGTTCGACCCAATACCTGACTATCCGCCTAGTCATAAGTTTTAAGATTTTAGTTTGTTTGACTTTGGTTGGAGCCTTGTTTAGGAATGTATACTTTTGGTTATTGGATTTTGTTTAAGTATTTTTATATTATGAATTAAGTATTTGCTGGATTATTTCCGTGCGTGATAAGTTGAATGATGTGAATTATGTGTTATGTGGTGTGTTAACCTTAAGAAGTGTCGTCATAGGAGGGAGTACATTTGTGAAAGGGGCATCTATAATTATGATGGCCAACATAATTATACATGCGCCACAACACAAATGGACTTGCAAGTATGATTACATGGATTAATGTTGACACATTATATGTTGGTTATTCTTGTATGTATATGGTAATGTATAGAGTATGATAAGGTTATGGGATTGGAAATCCTTATTATATCATCTAATGTGTATAAATTTTTATCTTTTATAGTAATCGAAGCGGTCCTAGCAACGAGGTGAACCCCGACATTGCTGCTATCATCGCGCAGCAATTGCAAACCATCCTTCCTTAAATCGTCACCCAAGTAACCAACAATGTGAACAATGCAAATGCTAATGGTGGTGGTGGGAATGGTAATGGTGGAAATAACGGATGTTCTTACAAGACATTCATGGCATGCAATCCTAAAGAGTATGATGGAAAAGGAGGTGTGATAGCACTTACTCGATGGATCGAGAAAATAGAGTCAGTATTTGACAATAGTGGATGTGCTGAGAATCAAAGAGTGAAGTTTGCTGCTAGCTCATTTGTGAACAAGGCTTTGACTTGGTAGAACACCCAAGTTCAAGCAAGAGGTCGTGAAGCTGCAATAGGTATGTCATGGGCTGATTTTAAAGCGTTACTTGTAGAAGAGTTCTGTCTGAGCAACGAAATGGAGAAGTTAGAAAATGAGTTCTGGAATCATAAGATGGTGGGAGCCAATCATGCCGCCTATACTGATCGGTTTCATGAATTGGCCAAGCTGGTTTCGCACCTAGTTACCCTTGAGTCATCACGCATCAAGAGGTACATAGCTGATTTGGCTCCTGAGATTGAGGGAATGCTCCAAGCGCCCCAACCAACCATAATACAGAATGCAATTCTTAGGGCTAGAATACTTACTGATGAGGCAGTCAGCTGTGGTACATTGACAAAGGGTAATGAGAAAAGGAAGGAAGTGGAAGAGACGAGTAAACCAGGAGGGTCATGGAAAGATAATAAGAAGGCAAAAGTGGGACATGTTTTAGGGCGACAACTCCGCCTAGAAATGAGTCTGTGGGCTCCTATCCCAAGTGTGCTAAGTGCTATTCCCATCGTCCAGAAAATGAACCTTGCAAATTATGTTATAATTGTCAGAAACTGGGTCATTTTGCTAAAGATTGTTGGGCACTGTTTAAGCAAATGGCTCATGTGAATGCTGTTAGGATGGGTTATAATCAGAGGGTTTGTTATGAATGTGGTAGTCCTGATCACCTTCACAATACTTTTCCCAAAATGCACCGAGCACCTGGTCAAGCAGGAAATCCATTGGCTTTGGAGGGCAATCGTAACGCCCGAAACAATGGGAATCCGGCTAGAGGAAGGGCTTTCAATATCAATGCAACCGATGCTCTTCAGGATCCTAACATTGTGACGAGTACTTTTTCTTTAAACGATCATTTTGCTACCATACTTTTCGATTCTGGAGCTGATTTTAGTTTCATTTCTACTAATTTTGCGCCTTTACTAAATGTGAAACCTAGTATTGTAAACCCTGGATATATGATAAAAATAGCAGATGGTAAGAAAGTAGGAGTTGATAAGATTATCCGTGACTGCAAACTAGAACTAAAAAATTCCTTGTTCATCATAGATTTGATACCATTGGGTCATGAAAGCTTCGATGTGATTGTGGGGATGGACTTGTTGTCCAAGAATAAGGCTGTGATAGTGTGCTACGAGAAGGTGGTTGAGATACCGTTGGAAGGTGGTGGGATACTCCGGGTTTAAGGGGAACGTACTCCGGGGGTCGCCAAAGCCCTAATGAACGCAAAGGTAGATGAACCTAAGTTGGGCGACATTCCCGTCGTACGAGATTTGATTGATGTGTTCCCAGAAGACTTTTCGGGATTACCACCACCTCGACAAGTTGAGTTTCGCATAGATTTAGTTCCTAGAGCAACGCCGGTTGCGAAGTCTCCATATTGTCTAACACCCTCGGAAATGCAATAATTATCTGGGCAGCTTCAAGAGTTGCAAGACAAGGGTTTCATACGACCAAGTCATTCTCCGTGGGGAGCACCTGTGTTATTTGTTAAGAAGAAGGATGGCTCTTTTAGCATGTGTATTGACTATAAGGAGTTGAACAAGTTGACTGTTAAGAACCGCTATCCTCTCTCGAGAATTGATGACTTATTTGATCAGCTGCAAGGAGCATGTCATTTCTAAAAGATAGATCTTTGGTCGGGTTATCACCAGCTCTGAGTACATGAGGATGATATTCCAAAGACCACGTTTTGAATGAGATATGGAAATTTTGAGTTTCCGGTTATGCCTTTTGGATTAACCAATGCACCAGCAGTCTTTATGGATTTGATGAACCGGGTTTGTAAACCGTACCTAGATAAGTTTGTCATTGTTTTCATTGGTGACATTTTGATCTACTCAAAGTCTAAGGAGGAACATGAGGTTCATTTAAGGTTGGTGTTGGAATTGTTGAAGAAGGAGAAGTTGTATGCTAAATTCTCCAAGTGTGAGTTCTGGTTGCAAGAAGTGCATTTCCTTGGTCACGTGGTCAACCAGAATGGTATTCACGTGGATCCAAGTAAGATTGAGGCGGTAAAGAATTGGAAAGCTCCTACAACACCGTCTGAAATCCGATCATTTTTGGGGTTAGCAGGTTACTACCGACGTTTTATTGCAAATTTCTCTAAGATTGCTAAACCCCTTACTTCGTTGACTCTAAAAACAAAAAAGTCTGAGTGGGGTGTAGAACAGGAAGAGGCTTTCCAGACTTTGAAGAATAATTTGTGTGATACACCGATATTGTCACTACCTGATGGGGTTGAAGATTTCGTAGTCTACTGTGATGCATCGAACCATGGATTATGTTGTGTACTCATGCAAAGAGGCAAAGTAATTGCCTATGCATCAAGACAGCTAAGGATCCATGAGAAGAATTATACAACGCACGACCTAGAATTGGGAGCAGTTGTGTTTGCCATTAAAACTTGGAGGCATTATTTGTATGGTACAAAGAGTGTCATCTACACGGATCACAAGAGCCTTCAACACATATTTGATCAGAAGGAGTTGAATATGCGTCAAAGGAGGTGGATTGAGTTATTTAGTGACTATGAGTGTGAGATTCGCTACCATCCAGGTAAGGCGAATGTGGTGGCTGATGCATTAAGTAGCAAGGAACAAGTGAAACCTAGACGTGTACAAGCAATGACAATGACTATTCAACCTAGAGTAAGAGGAATGGTGCTGGCAGCCCAGAGTGAGGCGTTCAAGCAAGATAACGTACTTGCAGAAAGACTACATGGTTTAGATCAACAGATGGAAAGGAAAGAAGACGAGAGTTTATACTTTATGGACCGTATATGGGTTCCGTTAGTAGGAGGTGTGAGAATGATAATTATGGACGAAGCTCATAAGACTAAGTACTCTGTACATCTTAGAGCGGATAAGATGTACCATGATCTTCGAGATATGTATTGGTGGCCGGGAATGAAGAGGGATATTGCTACTTATGTTAGCAAATGTTTAACTTGTTCGAAGGTGAATGATGAGCATCAAAGGCCTTCGGATTTTGATAAGTGTAAAATACACATATCCATTTATGCTTAAAATAACCCAAATAAACCCAAAATAGACCAAAAATGGCAAAAATATGCTTGTATTTGTGTTTTGTGTGTGCAGGTACGGATATGTAAAAAATCACATGAAAACCGTCAAAAACAAGCAAGCACGGACACGAGAATCAGAAGAGTACAAAGCCGAATCCAGAAAAGTCAAGCCTCAGTCAAACTCTAGTCAATCATGGTCAATAAAAGTCAACAAAGTCCAAAAATAACCCCTCACCTCTTA
>BQNB010020376.1:0-38000 GCA_026074375.1 Tanacetum coccineum | reverse complement strand
ATTGCTCTCGCGGATTCTGATCCTTGTTGTGTATTTATATTTATAATTACTTATTGATACATAAAAAAGAGGGGTGAGTTTGCGCGAGTCAAATTTTGGCGCCGTTGCCGAGGAGGCTGTGAAACGATTATCGTAACGTTTGACACATTGTTTTTGAATCTGTGAATATTTTCTTCTACAAAAATATAAAAAGTACAAAAATATTTTTCATTTTCTTTTATTAGTATAATTATCATATAAAAAAAATAAAATAAAATAATAATAAAATATAAAAACATTGTCCATAAATAGAAATAAAAATCATTTGGTTAAAGAACACCATCAAAATAATACTCTCAACTGGAGTATTATCCATAATAAGTTCCCGAACAAAAGATTCAAAAACTTGCCTTTTGTGTCACTTGCGAGGTACGGCTCACCTTTGAAAGTTAAACAAACTACAAGAGGGGTATAAGGAGGGTTGTTCCAACGAACTACGACCCGAAAGGAGAAATGAGCTTCGCGCTATCCCTCTCCTCCACTCCTTTGTGAGTTTTTCTTTCAAAGAGCTACCGTGAAGCTTGCTGATTATCAGGTTTAAGTTGTCTTATCTCGTTTTGTCCATTTGTAAAATATGTTGTTTAAAACATTCGAAAAACCAAAATTAATCTTCTTTTTCTTCGTATCATTTAATTCTCTTCTTATCTCTCTTTACGTTTAATTCTTATGACGTCATTCGATCGTCGTTTAAATTCAATTTACGCGATTAAAGAATGCTCGTCTTGTGGAAGTTTGTACACTGCAGACTTTTGTTGTTCAAAAAAGGGTCTTGAAGACAAGATTCTTGTTCCCGTACCCGAATCGTCTCAACGACCCCTTAAAATTGAAAGAATTTGTCTCGATTGTGGAGACCCGGTTCATGGTCTATATTGTCGAAGATGTGCTATAACACGAAAGACATTGGAGGAACTTTTCCTTTAAATTACTTATGAGTCATCCGACGACAATACCAACGTTGTTAATGCTCCTCGAGAGCCATTCGTTGTCAAATACGACCCCGGTGAAAATTCCTCACCAAGTCCTCCACAAATCGACCATTGTTGTCACGAGTGCGGTGATTCGTTAGATGGAATCTTTTGTCAACGATGTACTTGTAAGTCTTGTGGGGAAGGTGCTCATTATGGTTATAATTGTCCTCCGAAGGTTCCGATTATCTCCAATCCGGAACTTCCTAACAATCAAACTATTGATGAGCTCCCACAAAATGTGCAACAACAATGTCTGTTTCGTACATGCCAACAATGTGGGTGCAATGAATACGATGGAGTTTGTTTTTATTGTAAAGTTGAAAATGGAACACCAATCACTTTTTCAACTCCGTACTCTTCTAACGACACTCCAAGTTTTGCAAACCACCCTCCACAAAATTTTCAAAGTTTTCAGCAACAATATCCTTGTTGTGAAAATTGCGGGGGACCTCATGAAACTTACCAATGTCAACCAATGAATGAAGACTATTATCATGAGCAAAATTCTTGCTATGATTATAATTCTTTTGGTTTTGACCAATTTAACCCCCGCAATATACCGTCAATCATCAATCTTCAATGCCCAAAATGAGCTTCTTAATTCCCAAAATGAGTTTCTCAATTCCCAAAATGAGCTTCTCAATTCTAGTAATAAGCTTATGGAACAAATGACAACCTTATGTGATTTGGTTGGTCAAGCTATACAAAAGAAGGAAGAAGAAAAGCGAATGGCAGAAGAGCAAGCGGCTAAAGATCGATATTGGAAGATTCCCATTTGCTACGATGATGACGATGACTATACCATTGCAATCACACCCGTCTTACCAACTAAGGAGCCCGTTAACTCTCTAAGTATGGGGGACAAGCATCTTGACACTATTCCGGAAACGGAATCGGACGAATTCATAAAGTCTAGTGTTGAGGACCTTGTCCCAATCCCAAGTGAGTCCGAGGGTATTCCCGACAAAATGTGTGATGTGCCTCTTTGTGAAAATACCACCCCTCTTAATGCTCTCAATGAACATTCTGAGATTGTTGTCAATTCCAACGATGATAATTCTTCAAGTGATGACGATTCTCCCTACGGTGAGGATATCGATTATGTCGATGCATCACCTCCCGATGTTGAGATCGTCAGCTTAGAGGTGGTGGAGATTGTTGACCCGGAAGTTGGAAGGATTAATGATGATATTCTTTTAACAATCAAAGACGATATCATTCGTGAAAAATTGTTGAATGTCAATCTTCTTATTGCTAAGATCGATGCATTAAGAGATAATCCCACTCCATCTTCCGAAGTTGTGATCAAGTCTACCTCCACATTTCCTAATCTTTTCTTGGAGGAGACTAACACCTTTGATAATTCTTCACCCGAAGCTGAAACTTTCCGCTTTAATCTAGAAGAGATTAGTAGTGGCAGTCCCACTACTCATTCTGAGTTATCTCTTCCTGATTATAAAGCTTTCTACATTGATAACGATCATTTTAAAGAGAAGAGTAGTGGCAGTACCACTACTCATGTTGATTTTTCTCAATATGATTCGTTTATCTTTGATCTTTCGAATGATCAGTTTCCTCCTGCCGGTAGGAGTGACCTTAATCATGAGGAGTTCGCGGATGAACTTGCTCACATCATATCTCCACCGGAGTATGATCATTTCTGCTTTAAGATTGAGCCCGAGCTGGGCAATCTTACTATGGATGTGGTGAATGATATTTTCCCAACAAGAGAACCAAGAGTTCATGTGCCTAATGTTTTACCCACCCATCCCACCCTGGATACGGATTTCATACTTTTAAGTGAACCTCTCTTCGCTTATATTGTATGGATCTTTCTTCCATTTCTCACGTATCCAGTTGCTCCACCATATCTTCTCTCCTGTGGGAATGAAGACATCATTTTTGATCCCGGCATCTCAAATTATCATTCTTTTATGCCGGATGTATCTCATCGGAGTGGAACTTTCATCTTGAAATTCATGATTTTCCAAACCTCTTGAATGAAGTCCGATGGATGATTTTCCTTCCACTTGCTTCCCCATGGACCAATGAATTCGGGGTCGAGTCGAGCTTGTGACTCGGTTAACAAAAACAAGGCGCTTCGTGGGAGGCACCCCATGCTTATCCTTTCCTTAGTAAGTAGTATAATAAGTCTTGTGTTCTTGTGAATCTAGTGTTTGTTGTGATGAGATTTGATTCTGCCTTTCTGTGCTTGTGTTTTATTTAGTCAGGTATTTCCCGGATTATGAAGGCTCTCGATTCTGCATTTTTAAACTCGAGACTTCACATCCCCTCAGCTTCATTTTGGGAATCCAATATCAAATCTAATCGACTAATATTTTATCTTTTGGGAAAACTTCATAAACGGCCTTAGATTTACGTAGGAACCCCTTTGAAACATCGAGGACGATGTTTAGTTCTAGTATGGGGGGGGGAATCTTCGATTTGATTTTTGCCTGCAGTCGTTGTTATCACGTAATCCCGTTTTACCACCAAATTTTTGCAAAAATACCAAAAAAATGAAAAAAAATTTAAAAATTTTTCAAAAATAAAATAAGTGTTTTGTCACAGTTTTGACTTTCCTAATGGGTAGAATGAGAATAATTTTTGACTCGATCGGGCGTGTTGAGCCCTAGCTAGTTCCTCAACTTACCACTGGTAGGCTAAGCTTTCACGAATTCGATTGCTTCGAATTTTAATAAGGTGAAGAACAAGAAGTGATAGAGTTAAATATAAGTTTATGTGCTGAACGAAAACTTATATGAATACCTGTGGTTTTTCTCCCATAACTTCTTTTTTAAAAAATCCACCTAATCATACATACTCATTTAAGTTCAACTAGTCAATCTATGTTTTTAGTAAAAGCTCAACTTTGTACCTTGATTCTTTTAAACGAGATTTTTTCTGTTCTTAATAATTGAAAGTTAATATTGCCAAAGAAAGCATGATGAGAATATGAATTTGCAAAAATTGCATGAATATTGAAATTTTGCCAATGAAGCATACATTTGATTATACTGGAGGCAAGTAAAAACGATGTGTGTTGATATCCACTCCGCTAACCACGAGGTGGGGGTTCAACTAAGACATTGTTACTTCTTAGGAAAATAGATGTGTTGTGATATCTCAACAGGAGGCGAGGTCTAGGTGAGGGTTTCAAAACTACAGACACAAATCCTTAGCCATATTAGGAAGAAGGTGTTGATGTGATTTCCCACTACGCCAGCAACGGGGTGGGTTTTCAAACTAAGAACACCGGTCGTTGGTTGTGATATCCTACTAGGGAGCGAGGCCTAGGTAGGTGTTCAAACTAAGCAACGCATTCCTAGCTTTAAGAACTTATGATTATAATGATGAAGATGTTGCAAAAAGTTCTACAGTTAAAATCTCGTTCTTTAAAAATCAAGTTACAAGGTCCTAATAAGTTGTTGCTTTGAGTCATGATTCATCTTGAATTACGACTATGGAAATAAGTTGATCTATGGTTGAGTTGAAATGAGTACACACATTTAAATCATATATTCATGTTGGGAGTTAAAAGTTCACAAGTCATAAGTATGAGTGCTTAGCATTTAGACTTATATTGACATGATCTTGTTTAATTGCTTGGTTTGGAGCTAGTGAAAAATCGGGGACGATGAATTTATCCGTCAGGACATCCGCAGATTATTCTATGGGCGTCTCTCATTCTATGATCCCAATGTTGTTATAATAAAGGAAGTCAAACAGGTAGTCGAGAAAAGAAAAAGAAAAATCCAAAAATATTAGGGATAGTTAGTGTACAAATAAAAAATGGTGAAAACGGGACTTGTCGAAGCTTTTGATTCTTTAGTTTCCCTTGACGAACACTTTGCTACTTTTCAAAGTTATTAGTCGAGGGAGATTGAGATTCTTAGTTTTCGTAAATGCTTACTTCATAGCATTGCGTGAGGACACGGCAATACCTTAGTATGGGGGATTTTGGTATGTGCTTAATTACACATACCTTTTACCTTTAAAAACGAGCTAAAATAACCAAAAACGGACTTAAAATGCCAAATATACGCTTGTTTTGCTAATTGTATTGTGCAGGAACGGATATCTAAGAAAAAGACGAAAAACAAAGCCAAAACGACAAAACCGGACTCGGAATGGAAAAAACTGTGAAAGACAAAGCCAAATCAAAGCCGGAAAGTCAATCAAGTCAAAAAGTCAACAGAAAAGTCAACTGGTCAAAGTCAAAGTCAACCCAAGTCAACCCCGAGGCCAAAAGTCAAAGAAATATAAGTTTAGGGACTGAAATTGTAAATCCCTAAACTTATACTTAAAGAAGAAAAGAGGAGAAAAGAAGAGAAGGGCCAAACTGTCAATAGGGGAAAGATATACTACAAGGGCTAAAACTGTCAAGTCCAAAGAGTTATAACACACAAGGACGTGTACTGCAAAGTATGTTATAACCCTTGGGGACTTGTTTTGCCAAGTCCCTAAAACTATAACAAAACAAGGACCATGGGTGCAATGTTTCATAACACCATGAGGGGCCATTTGTGCCAATTCCCCAAACACATCCCCTGTCACCCCCAATCTTTTATAACCCTTTTTCCCGCTTTTTTTTCATCCAAACCAAGTCACGGGTTCTCCACCCCGCTTTTACCCTGTAACCCCAATTCCCCCATGGACAAACCTCTCCCCCCTCCTCCACTAAACTTTCCCAGCTGTAAGATTGCCAAGTTGGCAATCCCACAACTCCCAAAGCCCATATCGACGGTTTAGATGATCCAAGCAAGCACCAAGAAAGATTGAAGGCCATGATTTGTTTGCTCTTTGCACTCACAAAACAAACACACCTGTGTTTGTGTGTCTACAAACAAGCACAACAGCAAGAGACCAAGAAGCAAGACTCTAGTCGAATTTTTCCTATTTAAAGCTTTGTAAAGCCATTGTGGCTAACATGTAGTTTTTATGTAGCTTTTAAGTTAGTGAAAGTAGTTTTTAAAGTAAGTATTTTTTTTTCAGTTTGTACTTGTACTTTTGGTTTAATGAAATTGAGTTAAGTTGCTCTACTTGTGCTCTTAAGTCATAATTATCTCTTTAAAAGTCTTTAAGCTTTCATTAAAACAATCTTTTAAATTCTGTTTTAAAAAAAACACTTTAAGAAAATACAAGAAAAGTGGACAAGTACTGTTGGATTAAAAAAGGCATGGATGAGTAAGCAAACATGGATGGCTTATTGGGTTTTCAGCTTAGTTTAAGCTTATTTATAAGCTAAGGGTAGGGATTTAGAGCTTATTAGGCTTCACAAGATCCTTTTTGTGAAAAGGATTAAAGGTACTTTTCTTTCAAAAGTTTGCTTATTTACTGTAGCAATAAGCTTTTTAGCTTATTTTCTTAGCTTATTTCCTGTTAGTATGCTTATTAATGTGTATCTATGCTTGTTTATGCCTTTCATTTCATTTATATGCAATTTTAGTTAAAACTGTCAAGTATAGATCATAACTTTGTCACTAGTTATCATTTTCAAAGTGCTTATTAGTTCATCTTTTTACTTATTTAGTGTTTAGCATAGTTTAAGTAGGTATAGACTTTTAAAATCTCAGTAAACTTTAGTTTATATAAGTTTTTAAGTGATTTCTTAAAAATTAAGGGGGTGTTTGGGTCAGCACTCAAAACGGGTCAAAAATGTTGTGTGTTTGGGTTGAGGGTAACTTAGTTAGATTAAGCTTAAGTTGTAGCTTGTCTTAAAGCTGTTTTAAAGTCTAAGGTTTTAACTTGTTTTCAGGATTTCTAAACCACTTTTAAACTGTGACTTTTAAAAAAAGCACATGTGATTATATTCATAAAGCACTTGGAGTTTGAGTTTAAGTGTCAATAAGAGTTTCGTTTTGTGGGTCTTAAACAGTTACAACAAACTATTGGTGTGATTTGACTTTTGAGTCAATACCACAAGTTTGCTTTAGAACAGTTTTTGAAGATCCATTAAGCCATTTTTACCTTCCATAATTTCAGCAATTTAAATAATCTTTAGAAGTCAAAAATTGGTGCACAAGTCCATTTTGCTAGAGTACTCAATCTGTTTTAGCTTATTTGTTTGTTTAGAGGCTATTTGACAGCTTTAAATAAGCTGTTCAAATATGCCTTGCGTTTAGCCTTAAGCTCCCCTGGTGCAAAGGGGTGACTTAAGACACCTCTTTCTTAGCTTTTAAGTCCACTTAATGCCCAAGTTTATTGGCTTATTTCAAGAGCTATAACCCCTTGATAAGCTCCTTGAATTTCTGCCTTTAAGGCGCTATTTTGTTGAGATTGATTTTAAGCCCAAACTTACCCTTTGACTGTTTTTAGCTTAGGGTTAGTATAGGATTGCTTATTTTTCATTTTGGCTTTTACAGCTTATTTAGGTGTAGATTTTAAGTTCTTTAGTGCTTATTAGGCTAGTTTAGGAGTTTCTTAGTTTATTTAGCCTCTTTCCTAGCTTGTTTGTCCAATGCCTTAAGCCATCTTAGCCTTTTAAGCTTATTTCAACTTCTGTCCTTTAAGCCCTTTTTCCAGCTTATTAGCTTTAGCTTTTAAGCTCACTAGTGCTTAATAGGTTAGCTTAGGACCCCCTGTAGCTTATTTTATCCAAAGCTTTGCCTATTTGTCCAAGGTGTCCAACAAGACTTAGCTTTTTCTAGCCTTTTAGCCTTTATAAGCTAACTGTCGAGTTTAAGCTTATTTTTAAGCTTATTGACAGCTTTTCAGCAAAAAAGTTGTAGTTGACAAAGTTGTTAAGCCTCACGAGCTTAACAACTTTGCTTTACAAAGTTTTCGAAAAAAATGGGAAAGGAAAAATAGGTTTTTCCGGGTGTGCTAGGCCTCGAACCCCGTGACCTCTCGATACAGTCCCCCTTTTACAACACTCTCACCGCTGCGCCCTTGGGTCTTTTTCGTTAAAGACTCAAGGGCTTGAATACTTATAGTAGTTTTCGGCTTATAAGCTTATAAGCTGTATAAGCTTATTTTCGGGCTTATTTGTTAAGCAACTTTTTGTTTCTTATTTTTCGTAGGATTGTCATAAGGTAAAGTATTTTTAGTAAATTTTTTAGAATTTTTCGTAGTCATTTAATATTTTTTATAATTTAATTTCGTTAAAAGTTTAAATAATTCATAAAAAATACAAAAATTATCAAAAAAATATTTTTCTTTTTTAGAAAATTTTATTTTGTCATATAGTTTGTAGGAAAAATTTAAAAATTTTCGTAGGGTCATTTTTACAACTTTTCATTTTTTAAAGAGCGGTCCGGGTGCGGGATTTTGTCTTGACTCGTTTTTGGGTCAAACGAACTCCGTTTTCGGTCTAGTCTTTTTCATTCTTCGTTATTTGTCCCGTAGAGTAGTTTAGAAGTAAAAATTTCTTCGTAGGGTTATTTTTAAAGATTTTAGGTTTTTCCCCCTTTGTTCGGGATTCGTGCTTTCGTTTTTTAGCTTAATTTCATAATTTTTAGGTTTTTCTTAAACGTTTTTGTTTATTATTGTTTAATTTAACTTCCTGCACTCTCAAATCATTCTCTCTCCTTCAAACTCAAATCTTCGACTGTATCGATTTTCCATTCCAGCCTCGTTGGGGATAAACGACCCGGGAACACTCTATACTACTTCTCGGTTTCATTGATTGCTGTTTTTAGATTATATATATTTTATGTTTTATTATATATTATATATATATATATATATATATGGTGTAAAAACACCAATCAATTTTTTGGCTAAGCCGTTGCCAGCCAACCGGAGAGTAGCTGTGAAACCGTCTATCGTTACGTTGGATCAATTTGTGTTTAAAACTGTGGAATATTTTCTTTTAATTATAAAAATAGTAATAAAGTACACAAATATTTATCATTTTTAGTATAATTTATCAGATAAGAAGAACCAAAAAATATAAAAACAATTGTCCCATAAAAAAGAAAATCAAATTCACAAAATTGGTAAAATACCAAAATCTAATATTCTCACTGAGGTATTATCATAATAAGTTATGAACTTGTTGGTTCCAATTCGAACAAAGATTTAAAAACTTGTACTCTGTGTCCTTACACGGAACTACGCTCACCTGAAAAGATGAACAAACTATAAAGTGGGTATAAGGAGGGTTTGTTCCTATGGGGGGGGGGGGGGGGGGGGGGGGGGGGGGGGGGGGGTGGGGGGTGGGGGGGGGGGGGGGGGGGGGGGGGGGGGGGGGGGGGGAGGGGGGGGGTGGGGGGAGGGTGGGGGGGGGGGGGGGGGGGGGGGGGGAGGGGGGCGGGGGGGGGGGGGGGGAGAGAACTACGACCCTAACACACAGAAAAATGTGAAACTAACATCGGCGCTATTCTACTCCTCCCTCACACTGTGAGTTTACTTTTTAAAGAGCTACCGTGAATACACACGTGTAGATTTTTGTTTGAGTTGTCTTATACTCTTTGTCCGTATAAAATCAATTGTGACTAAACATCATGAAAAACCGCAAAAAATTTAGTGGAAATTTTCTGTTTGTATCTATCTATGTCTTGTGCATAGCCACACGATATCGATCTCAGCCCAGACGTCGACAACCACTAAGTTCGACAAACTTCTTGTTGAATCAAGCCAATCTTTAGAAACCTGATAATTCCTCCCATGTTACGTTGGCTGAATAATCGTAACTATGGCCAATCTTGCTGCGAAGCACCCACCATCGAGGGTTACGAGGATGCGATAGTTATTTCCGGAAATTCACCTGCAAATACTTTGAAGATCAAGCATGGTCATCTGAATCCTTGTCCAAAACAAGCAATTTTTGGACGAAGCGATAAACGAAGATCCACAGGCTCGACAATCCGTTATTCAACAAGATCACCTTCTACGATGAAGAGTCGAACGTACCAAATACTCGAGTTAAGCTTATGCTTTTTCACCCCGTTTTCTCTCGAAGGTGGCCAGACCCGGATATGGCAAAAACGAACCCCCTCGGTCGAATTGAAACATGGGATGATCTTTTCGAATTGATAAACAACAAAGTTCTTCCCACCCTCTAAAACGACAAATCTCAAAATGAAAAACTCGAGATTTCACAAAAATTGATGAGATGATTATTTTATGAGGCTTGGCGGATCTGTCAATGATCTTTTAAGGGGATGCCCTCTATCATGGGTTTTTCAGAATTGCAGCAACTCGATACATTCATATCAATGCCCTACATACTCAATGAACATAGATTCATTATACTCTGCTGCGGTGGTAACTTCTTAGACAAAATGCCTCTGGAATGCTTAAAAATCATCGAGAGCAATCCTAGGTACGTCAACAAGAAACAAAGCTGTTTGAGTAGCGAAAATGTAGTATAGGGAGAGAAACAACAAGCTCTTCCACCCCAGCAGTCTCATCTGATGTTTGCTAGAACTAAAAGAACATGGTTCGGGCATTAATTCTCGATAGAAAGAAACCAAACCCCACTTCGCCCCCGGAAAATCGGTTGAGAACAAGAGTTTGTGTAACTTGTGGGGGAAGGTCATATACTTATCAAACTGTCTCAAACCCACTATAGCAACATTTTACCATGACAACATCCAAAAAAAGTATGATGTCCCAGACCGCTGCGGCAAATTCAACCAGCTCTACAGCACACAGTTAGCGACCTCCGATGTCACACCTTCAAATCAATTCGACCTATCCTGGTTTTCCTCCCGTTCAGAATCCTCCATGCAAATATGTCAAAACCAATTTCAATCGAGGAAGTAACTTCAAATCAAAACAGAGGAAACTATTTCAACCAAGGTCAGATTATCGACCTCCGGTCAATCAACCAGAGCTCATCAAGGACCTGCTCCCTCAGAACACACGTGTGTCAAAAACAGATTTTTTGAAAGAATGTCCCACAGCTCAATGATGCAGGTAGAGAAACATGCAAAACCAGGTCAAAACCTGCAATGCCAAATGGCAAATTTGACTGACATGCTTTCAAAATTTTGTTACGTGCTAAACACTTCCTTACTGTTCCCGTTTCTGAACTCTTCCTGAAACAACTGTTACAATCCAAAGGAAGTTTTAAAAGGTATCACTACTCAAGTGGGTTACCATCCAAGACCGAAAGCAGTTAATCATGATGCCCGAGGTGACCAAAGGACACGATGCCGCCTGCTAATAACAGAAGCACCGAAGACTCCAAACCTCCTGTTGTTTCAAATTTCAGTCTCAGTAATCCAAATCTGAGCCCATTTTGCTCCTGTTGTTACTCCAGTTCCTAAAGCATCATCCATTCACATCAAGAAGAAATGATGAAAGGCCGCAAGGAGAAAAAGCTAGAACGACCAATCGAGAAACTTCTATGAATCTTTAAAGATTTGAGTTTCATGATTAGCTTTACATGCCTTTTTTGCTCATGCCTAAATTTGCTACTACTTTAAGAAACCTTAATTGGAAACAAAAAAAAATTAGCCGAATTTGGCAAAGGACATCCTTTATGAATGAGAACTGTTTAGCCCATACCTCAACAAGTTACCAAAGAGAAACTTGGAGAACCTCGGCCGATTTTTGATTCCATGTAATTACGGGATTACTACATGCAACGCATTGGCCGATCTTGGGCGAGCATTAATCTCATGCCTTATTCTGTATGAATAATGCTAGCTCTGCCGTATTGACCCCACTTGCATGACAGTAGGAACTAGCTGACCGTATCGCATCACTAAACCGAATCGTCATCGCAGTGACAATGTCTTTGTAAAATAGGGGAAAAATTACCAAATTTCCACTAACTTTGTAGTTGTAGATTTTGAACCAGACCCCGAGAACTTTAACTTCTCGGGCGATGTTTCTTGAAACCAGTCAGCAAGTGATAGATGTTTATGAGGTGAGATTACCCTCGTGTTGGCAAGGAGGCCATCACATTTAATCTGGACCAAACTTCAATACACAGCTGATTACAACCATATGGACGGTAAACAAAACGACGTCATTATATGGCTTAGTGATGAGTATTCTCAAGAGGTCCTAAGGATTTTCAAACGTGATCGCGAGTGGCAATCCACTCCATGTTATGAACCATTGTTTCTACTGCTTCTCCAAAACTCACATCCTTTCGGGGACATGATTTCCTTTTATTTTGAAAGAAGCAGATTCGTATCTTGCCCAAAGATGATCCAACTCATCTGAAGTTGATCCAACTTAGTCAAGATCCTGAGGGGGAACTATCCTGCTTCTATAAGCATTTTAAACAGTGAACCACCACCCACCCCTCCCAAATTCAAGAACCAATATCTCCTGAAAGCTTAGGAAAGAACTCAAACTCTGTGAAGCCAAATATAGTGTAATCTTCCCGTTGATCTTGAACCTCCCGAGGTTGAACCAAGGAACTACGAACCTTCATCTAATATTGCATTTCGTTAGAAGGTAAGAACGTCAAGTTGCCTATGTCATATTTTTGCATTAAAAGACTTAAAAATAGGAGAAGGCAGCTCTTCTCAAGTTCTCAAGTCCCACAAGCGACCATCGCTTTGGAAACTCTTTGATATAAAGGGGTGTTTAGCCAAGAATTTTGTACTCACAAAAATTCTAATGAAAGGACTATCGAACATCGTGCAAAGTCAGAGAAGGGTAAACTAAAAATCTACGATTTAGTCAAAAAGGGGAAGGCGGAGGAGGTTGAAAAACTCCTTGGACGCTGGATTGATTACCCCAGCTCTACAGACCCTTGGGTGAGTCCCCGTACACTGTGTACCTCAGATAAGGAGGCATACCGCATCACAAATGATGAGAATGAACTGATATCTACTCTGTTTGTCACAGATGAGCGGAGTATGTAGTTAATTACAAAAGCTAATGCCGGCCGACCCGAAAATCCCTGTCCCATTGCCTTATATGGACCAAATGCTCGAAATACTAGAGGAAACAATACTACTTTTCCTCGATGGCTTCTCGGGTTATTTTCAGATCCCAATTGACCCAAAAGATCAAGAAAAGACAACATTTTACATGCCCATAAACTGGAACAATAGCCTATCGTCCGCATGCCTTATTTGGAGGCTACGCAATGCTCCGGGCTACTTCCAAAATTATGAGGCAACCTTCCACATAGGATTGAAAAAACGATGGAATATTTATGGATGACTTTTCGTCTTTGGGGACTCTTTCTCTACGTGACTAGCCCATTAGAAAAGATTAGTTGAAGCGGTTGTGAAGGTATCAATTTGTCCTTTAATTGGGAGAAGAGCCATTTTAAGGTAAGGAAGGCATTGTTCTCAGTAATGGCACAAAATTTCTGTCTAAGTCCGGACTTGAGGTGAATATAGCTAAAGTCGAAGTTATAGCTAAACTCACCTCATTGTCCGATCTGCTGTCAAAGTTCCGTAGTTTTCCTAGGCACGCCGGTTATTTTACCGAGAGACGATTCATTCAAGGACTTCTCGAAAATTGCCCTTCCAATTGACGCATTTGCTTAAAAAGAGACCATTTTTCTTCTACTGAAGATGGTATCGATTCCTTTAATAAGACTCAAAAGAAATTGACTGAGCCCGTTCTTAATTGCTCCTGACAGGGACTTGTCCTTTTGAACTGATGTAGCGAATGCTAAGCGACTTCATCGCAATTAGGCACCTCGGGCAAAGGAAAAACAACATTTTACAACCTAAACAATGCTAACGCAAGACTATGTCACACGAGCCGCTAACTCACTACATCTACTACCGAACAAGGAATTACTTGCAGTAGTGTAATGGCCTTTGAGAAATTCCCGGTCATATCTTGTTATGTTCCAAAAGCTTAGTGTATACTGAACCATTCTGCCATCAAAGTATCTCTTTAGCCAAAAAGGGATGCTAAGGCGAAGACTCCAGCGGTGGATCCTATTGCTCCAAGTAATTTGATATGAAATTCGAGACAAAAAAGGAGCTGAGAATCTAGCCGCCGATCATCTGTCCAGACTTGAAAATCCTCATCAAGACAAACTCGAGAACAAAGAAATCAATGAAGCATTTCCTCTCGAAACTCTTGGTTCTATTGCTCTTCAAGATCAAAGTACCCCATGGTTTGCAGATTTTGCAAACTACCATGCGGGGAAATTTGTCATCAAAGGAAGGAACAATCCCAAACAAAAAAATAAATTATCTTCAAGATGTCAAACATTTAATTCTGTATGATCCCTCCTGTTTAAGATCTGTGCTGATCAGGTGATAAGACGTTGTGTTTTCCTACTGGCAAAAGCTTTAGACATTCTCAAAGCTGCCACAGTGACCTACTGGGGACACTTATGGTGCCAATTACAACAGCAAGAAAAGTCCTTCGATTCAGGATTCTATGGCCCACCATCTACAAGGATGCCATGACTTTGTCACCCCGTGTGACATTTTTCAACGTCCAGGAAAAAATGACCAAACGTGATGAATCCCAACCAAACCTTCATCCAAGGTTGCGAAATCTTTGACATCTAGGGCATTGATGTTTAGGGGCCATTCCCGTCTCAAGAGGGAACAGTACACACTCGTGAGCTGTTGACTACTTTGTCAAAAATGGGTTTGATAGCAAAAGCGCTCCCCCACCATGATGCCCGAGTTGTGGCAAATTTTTAAAAACTCTCTTTTTCTGATTTGGTGCCCCCCGAGCTATCATAATTTATCGCGACACACTTTTGCAATGATCAGTTTACGAAGGTCATGCTTTAAGTATGGAGTCACTCATCGTACTCTCCACCGGCGTAATTATCCCACAAACAAGTGGGCAAGTCGAGGTGTCAAATTCGGGGTTTAAAGCGTGATTCTTTGAGAGAACCGAGGGAGAAAAATCATGCCTCCTGGTCGAATCAGAGACAAACACTAATGATTGCATTGTTGGCCTTCCTTCCGCACAGCTTACAAAACACCCATCGGGTGTACTCCGTATAAGCTTGTGTATGGAAAGGCATGTCATCTACCGATCGAGTTAGAGCACAAAGCCTACTGGGCCCTCAAGCATACAAATTTTGATGTTCAAACTGCGGGTGATCACAGGAAAGTTCAACTAAATGAACTAAATGAACTTCGTGATCAACCTATACGAAAACTCATTAATCATAAAGAGAAAACCAAGAATGATCCCGATGGCTAAGAATCAAAAACCGCGTTTTTCAACGTTGGGACTCGTGGTCCTTCCTTTCACCTAGACTGAAGATTTTCATCGGCAAATTGAAATCACCGTTGTCCGAACCTCACCATTGTCCAAGTTTTTCCCTTATGGCACCGTCGAGTTATCTCAACTCGGGCCCAACTTTAAAGTGAATGGTCATTCGTAGAAAACATAACTTTTGATGGGGACATACAACCGAGGTTGTCCCGGCATCTCCAAACGTATCCCCCCCATGGACCAATAAATTCGGGGGACGGGTCCAAATAGCGCTCCGGATGACCCGTAAGGAGGCACCCCATGCTTATCCAGTATATCTTCTTTCTTTATGTTAATAAGTGTTTTGTGTGTGAGAAGGCTTTCATTTTCCATTACCCGTGTTTTGTCCATGTTTTGTGTGCTTTGTATTGTATGTCCAGGAATTCCCGGATTGTGAAGACTCTCATACTTGCAGTATTCCACAAAGAGTTTCACATCCTCAGCTTCAGTTTGGGAATCCAGTATCCAAATCTAATCGACTAACGTTTTATCTTTTGGCACACTTCATAAACGGCCTTAGATTTACGTAGGAACCCCTTTGAAACATCGAGGACGATGTTTAGTTCTAGTATGGGGGGGGGGGGAATCTTCGATTTGATTTTTGCCTGCAGTCGTTGTTATCACGTAATCCCGTTTTTACCACCACATTTTTGCAAAAATACCAAAAAAATGAAAAAATTTAAAAAATTTCAAAAATAAAATAAGTGTTTTGTCACAGTTTTGACTTTCCTAATGGGTAGAATGAGAATAATTTTTGACTCGATCGGGCGTGTTGAGCCCTAGCTAGTTCCTCAACTTACCACTGGTAGGCTAAGCTTTCACGAATTCGATTGCTTCGAATTTTAATAAGGTGAAGAACAAGAAGTGATAGAGTTAAATATAAGTTTATGTGCTGAACAAAAACTTATATGAGTAACTTGTGGCTTTTTCTCCCATTAGCTTCTAATCCACCTAATCATACGTGCTCAATTCAGTTCAACTAAGTCAATCAATGTTTTTAGAAAAAGCTTCAAATTTGTAACTTGATTCTTTAAAGCGAGATTTTTCTGTTCTTAATAATTCGAAAGTTAAAATGCCAAAGAAGCATGAATGCAAAAATGCATGAATATTGAAATTATGCCAATGAAGCATACATTTGATTATATGGAACAAGTAAAAGATGTTTCGTGATATCCCACTCCGCTAACCACGAGGTGGGGGTTCAAACTAAGACATCTTTACTTCTAAGGATTTGGTGTGTTGTGATATCTCACCAGGAAGCGAGGTCTAGGTGAGGGTTCAAACTAAGACACTTATCCTTAGCCATATTAGGAAGAAGGTGTTGATGTGATTCCACTACGCTAGCAACGGGGTGGGTTTTCAAACTAAGAAACATCGGTTTGTTGTGTTGTGATATCCTATACAGGAAGCGAGCTAGGTAGTGGTCAAACTAAGCAACTGCGTTTCCTAGCTTTAAGAACTTATGATTATAATGATGAAGATGTTGCAAAAAGTTCTACAGTTAAAATCTCGTTCTTAAAATCAGTTACAGAGCGTCTCTAATAAGTTGTGCTTGAGTCATAATTCATCTGAATCACGAACTATGGAAATAAGTGATCTATGAATTGATTGAAATGAGAACACACATTTTAAATCATATACTCAAGTTGGGGTTAAAAGTTTCACAAGTCATAATTATGAGTGCTTAGCATTTAGACTATATTGCATGATCTTGTTTAATTGCTTGGTTTGGAACTAGTGAAAAATCGGGGACGATGAATTTATCCGTCAGGACATCCGTAGATTATTCTATGGGCGTTTCTCATTCTATGATCCCAATGTTGATATAATAAAGGAAGTCAAACAGGAAGTCGAGAAAAGAAAAAGAAAAATCCAAAAATATTAGGGATAGTTAGTGTATGAATAAAAAATGGTGAAAACGGGACTTGTCGAAGCTTTTGATTCTTTAGTTTCCCTTGACAACTCCTTAGCACTTTCACAATGTATTAGTCGAGGGGGATTGAGATTCTTAGTTTTCGTAAATGTTTACTTCATAACATTGCGTGAGGACACGGCAATACCTTAGTATGGGGGATTTTGGTATGTGCTTAATTACACATACCTTTTACCTTTAAAAATGAGCTAAAATAACCAAAAACGGACTTAAAATGCCAAATATACGCTTGTTTTGCTAATTGTGTTGTGCAGGAACGGATAACTAAGAAAAGGACGAAAAACGAAGCCAAAACGACAAAACCGAACATGGAATGGAAAAGACTGTGAAAGACAAAGCCAAATCGAAGCCGAAAAGTCAATCAAGTCAAAAAGTCAATAGAAAAGTCAACTGGTCAAAGTCAAAGTCAACACCGACATGGTCAAGTCAAAAGAAAGTCAAAGAAGAAAAAAATATAACTATAGGGACTGAAATTGCCAATTCCCTAAGTTATATTTACAAAATAAAGAAGAGAAGGGCCAAACTGCCATTTTTGCAAAGATATACTCCAAGGGGCATTTCTGCCAATAGCAAAGACTTGTACACACAAGGACTTGTGGTGCAATTTGTTATATAACCCTCAGGGGGTGTTTTTGCCAAGTTTTCAAAGTTATTTAACCACAAGGACGTACGGTGCAATGAAACTTAACACCATGAGGGACCAACTTTGCCCAATCCCTAAACCTTTGCCCTGTCACTCTTTTTTTTATATAACCAGTTTCCCGCCTTTTTCCCCAGGACCAAACTCACGGGTTAGCCTCCTCCCTTTTACCCTGCACCTCAAAAATCCCTGGGTAAACCTTTCCCATCCACCACACGTAAGCTTCCCACACCCTAGAACCTCATCCACGCTCGCAATCCCCTTTTAACACAAAAGGCAAATAGATGCAAATAATGACTTGGTAAAAAGAAATAATGGCGTGTGAATGTTGTCTTAGATTCACTCTCACAATAACAAAAACACTTCGATTTTGTGTCTACAAACAAGCACGAGCATTCAAGAAAGACAAAGGGACCATAATGCGAGAACCCTAGTCGTTTTTTTCTATATAATGAATAAAACCATTGTGGCTATGTATGTGAGTTTCTGAATGTATTTTAAATAATTTTTAATAATTCGTTTTACAAGTAGCATTTTAGTTTTAAGTTAAGTTTTTTAAAGTTTAAAGTTCTTTGTACTCGTGTTCTTGTTTAATGAAAATTCAGTGAAGTTTTTTTTTACATTGTGTTGCTAAGTCATTTATTTCACCTTTTCTTATATCTTACAATCTGTTTTCAAAATTTCTAAACAAAAGTTAAGGGAAATTCAAAAAAAAAGAGCAAGGTATGTTGGATTAAAAGCTTGGATGAATAAGCTATTATGGATGGCTTATTGGGTTTTCAGCTTAGTTTTAGCTTAATTATAAGCTAAGGGTAGGGATTTAGAGCTTATTAGGCTTCACAAGATCCTTTTTGACAGAAGGATTAAAGGTACTTTCCTTTCAATTTTTGCTTATTTACTGTAGCAAATAAGCTTATTCAGCTTATTTTTAGCTTATTATCTGTTAATTCATAAAATTGTGTATCTATGCTTAAATATGCTTTATAAGCTCTCATTTCATTTTCTAACAATCTTAGTAAAACTGCCAAAAAATAGCTTAAGCTGTCTAAGCTTATTCTCATTTTTAAATGCTTATTAGTTCAGCTTTTTACTTTTTTATTGTTTAGTATAGCTTAAGTAGGTTTAGACTTTTAAAAGTTTCAGTAAAATAAGTTTTCATAATTTTCTAACCCTGTTTCAAAAATTAAGGGGGTGTTTGGGTCAACACTCAAAACGGGTCAAAATGGCTTTGTCTATGGGTTGAGGTAATTTAGCTAGTTTAAGCTTAAGTTTTAAGCTTGTTTTAAGCTGTTTTTAAAAGTTTTTTAAGGTTGAAAATTGTTTTTCAAAGTTTTTATAAACAACTTTTTAAACTGTGGTGTTTTAAGAAAACCACAAGTGCTTATTTAGTTAAGCACTTAGGTTTTTGAGTTAAGGATCAAAAAGTGTGCTCTTTGTGTGTTCATTTCAAGCTGTAACAAACCTTGGTGTCTTTTGACTTGGTAAGTCAAAACCACCCAAGACTTTTCAAGTGACAGTTTTAAAAAATCTAAAAGCCTTTTTCACTTTCAAAATTCAGCAGCTTTAAAAGAGTTTTTAAAAGTCAAAAAATTGGTGCACAAGTTGTTTAGCTAGAGTACTCAATCTGTTTTAGCTTATCTCTTTAATTTGAGCTTATTTGACAGCTTTTAAAAAGCTGTCAAATAAGCCCTTGAGTTTAGCCTTTAATCTCCCCTGGTGCAAAGGGGAGATTTTAAGCCCCTTTTTCTTAAGCTTCTAGTGTACTTAAGCCCAAGTTCTTGGCTTATTTCAAGAGCCTATAAGCTCTTGTATAAGCCCCTTTAGTTTCAGCTTTTAAAAAGCTTATTTGTTAGCTTATTTTTAAGCTCAATCTAGCACTTTGACAGTTTCTGTTTTAGCCTAGTTAGTGTAGGATTGCTTATTTCTCTTTTAGGCTTATTGAGCTTATTTAATAAGCTCAATTGACTCCTAGCAGCTTATTTTAGTAGAGTAGTTAGTTTTGAGTGCTTATCTCCCATTTTCTTAGCTTATTGGAGTTAGTAGATATAAGCCTTTTAGCCTTAAGCTTGTTTTTAGATTCTGTCATTTAAGCCCTCTTAGCAGCTTATTTTAGTTTTAGCTTTTACTTATTTTAGCTTATCTAGATTAGGTTTAGACCCTCTTTAGCTTATTTTTTCTATCACTCAGCTTATTTGTTCACTAAGCCAAATGTCTTAGCATTTTTTTTAGCCTTTTAAGCCAATTTTAGTGTTCTGTCATTAAGACCTTTTTCCAGCTTATTAGTCTTAGCTTGTTAGTTTTTTAGAGCTTATTTAAGATAGTTTAGACTCCCTTTAGCTTATTTTAGTCCAAGTCCTAGCTTAAAACGACCACAAGGCCAAATGACTTAGCAAAAATTAGCTTTAGTCCTCTTTAAGCAAAACTGTCATTTTTAAGCTGATTTTTCAGCTTATTTAGAGCTTATCACAAAAAGTTGTAGTTGACAAAGTTGTTAAGCCCCACGAGCTTAACAACTTTGCTTTTTGGAGTTTTCGAAAAAAAAAGAGGGAAAGACAAGGGGTCCGGGTGAGCAAGACTCGAACCTGGTACCCCTCGATACATTCCCCCTTTTACAACACTCCTTACCGCTGCGCCCTTGGGACTTTTTCGTTATAGTCCCAAGGGCTCTAATACTTATAGAGGTTTTCGGCTTATAAGCTTATAAGCTGTATAAGCTTATTTACGGGCTTATTCATTAAGCAATTTTGTGTTTCTTATTTTTCCTAGGATTAAGCCAGTGTCTAGTATTTTTTGTAAAAATTTCAGAATTTTTCGAATCATGTATCCTATCAAAACCATGGATGAGTGGTCTTATCTATCTATATAAGTACCTTTATACAGCCTCATATGTTTATCCCGATACGATCCCGGATTCTTACCCGTTACTTACTTAGCGATCTCTATCGTCTAACGTTCACATCAGCTCAATTTGAAGAATGTTTCATTCTTACTCCCATTCCCCTTTCCCGTCACTACCCTCTAATTCAAAGATCAACATTATAACCCCCAAGAATAATTCCTTCATAAATCCCAACAAGTTCTCTTGCTTCCACAAGCACCGAAAAACCCTAACCACCTCTTCTAGTCTAGATCTTCTATCCTTACTCCCGATGATACCAAACGATCTCAACTAATAATCCCACATAGTTTGAATTTATTTTTTGTTTAAAAGCCGATGTTCTTTCAATATACTTTTATTTTTTTATTTTAAAAATAAGAATTTTTTTCTTTTTTTTTCCATTAAAAAACATACACATACAAGAAACGTTGTTATATCAAAGCTTCCAAACCTATTCTAATACTTATACATTGGCTCTTCCCTTAACGTGTCCATTTTTAATAGTTTTAACAGTGGAGAACGAGTCATGCGCAACTATGAACAATAAAATTCTTTCTGCCTCTTTTTTTTCGATCCTCCCTCATTTGGTTACTCTTCGTTTTTTTTTTTTTTTTTTTTAATAATCCCCACGCCCGTCAATGCTAATTGTTATTCTGATATTTTTTTTAGAACTCATCCTCCTGTGCTAAATCGAAATCATAAAAATTTTACGCGCGATCTACGGAGCATACACCCCCTGTCCCCTCAATAATGGATAGTCAAACATTAAACCCCTAGTCGAAGAGCGGACGGTGTGAGGCTGAGGTGTAGGCTAACTAATATCTTTGATCCCTACTTCGATATAAACAGATCCCGAAACCCGTCATCCTAGCGAAATAGTAGATCCGTAATTAGTCCATCTAAGTGTACTTTTATCTATTCATATACAACCATTAGCTCTATATTGTCGGATAACATTAAAATAAACGAATCCTCGTATTTAAACTTTTACCACACATGATTTAACCAGAGTTGGTTGGCGCAACCATAGGAGAACTTTTCCTGTTATAGTCTCAAAAACAGCAAGCGATAACACAAAAAAATTAGAAACAAAAGAAAGCAAAAAAACAAGACTAAAAAAAAAAACAACAGTACAATAAGTCAAAGCTTAATCCTCAATAGAAAAAATAACAAAATTATCAAACAACAATAGCAAATACAAATAGACAATAAGCCAACCAAAAAGACAAAATTGTAAAAAGCAAAGAGGCTTAAGCAATATTATTATACTGTTTTTGGGCTTTTTAAGCCATTAAGGCTGTTCACAGCTTCTTTGAAAAAGGTGTCGCATTATTCTTAATATAAGCCAACTATAGTGTTTCTTATTTTTCTAGGGTTTGTTAAAAAGTCTATATAATTTAGTAAAAATATTCAATAGTTTTTTCGAAGTTCATTTAATATTATCATACTTTTAAAATTGATAGTTAGAAAATTTCAAAATTCATCAAAAAGGTGATAGAATCATAACCGACGATGAGGTATGATAGGTGATCTCTAGGTAGAAGCGGTAATCTCAGTGAAAGGCGTACCTTGGGTAGGTGATGGTGGTGTATCTGGTATATCACTGTCTGTGGCGTCATCATTCGATGATAAAAATGGCGAGATAGCTTGTAATGGTGGTATATGGTTTGATGATGGATCCTCAGATGGATCAAACTCTGAATCAGATGCAGGTGAGTAATCAGGAGAAGCTGGTGTATAATCTGGGGATAGTGGTATAGTAGGTGCTATGATAGATGTCTCTGTGGGTATCACTGGTGTGTCAGTCTGGGTAGCAGGTGGAGTAATCACTAGTGTGGTGTCAGGAATAGTAGTAGGGATAGTACCGAACAAGATCACTCGTCCAGTAGGTGTCCCCACGCTATCCTCTGATGAATCTGAAGAAATCGAGATAACTGAAATAGCCATAACCTGCACAAGCAAAGTTCATATAAATCATCTTTATATCAACCATGCATGATGCAAAAATATGAATGGGTGAATGGGTAACTGGATGAATGCAAAATGAATGAATGAATGAGTCATCGAGCACGTCATGATAGGATGAAATAAGAAACACTTAGAAATATTAGATATACTTAGTATTTAATACGTATATATTATTTACGTAGCACTTAGTTATGTATACGTACTATGTAAGATCACGTAAGGCACATAATCACGTAGGATCACATACTGGTTATAGTCCAGACCTAGTTTATACTACCTGGTTCTCTATAACCTTGGCTCTTGATACCAAACTGTCACACCCCCAGACGGGGCCTGGACGGAACACGTGTCCGGAGGCGTGACTTGATTGATCATCTCAAGTACAAAGCATAAAGAACGACCTCTAAGGGTACGTTTTGAAAATAAACACCGTTGCATAGATTAAAAATAATAATAATAAGTTTTACATCGATTAAATTTAAAAGATTCAAAGTTAAAATGCGGAAGCTTAAATAAGTTCAACAACGGTATTTAAAGACATAGATAAATCTCTGGTAAACCGGTACAGGCAAATAGACTTCACATAAGTCAATCAACAGCATCCATGCTAAGCACCTGAGAAAAACATGCTTAAAACGTCAACATAAAGTTGAGTGAATTCATAGGTTTAGTTCAAACGTTATTATAGTGGACCACAAGTTATCAACACGTATGCGACAGTTATAACAAATACAACTTCACATAAAAAGGTATTTACGTTGCGCTAAGCTCATGACACCGAAGCTAATTACGTTTATAGCATAGTATATTGCTAGGTTGAAACAAGCCCCCGAGGTAACTGACCAAGACTACCTTCTTAAGTTTCGACATGGTATATATCCGTTTATCGGGAGCCCCGTGGGTAGTGAGCGCTACTCACCCGGATAGGGATAATTAGTCCTAATAGATCTATTTATAACACTCGCTCGCGCTCACTTAACCAGCCAGTCGGTTACAGTTCATGATAATTCGGGTAATAGTGGTCTAAACACTACTTAGGCAACACGTAAACGAGGAATATCTCACATATAGAACTTGTGTCCAGTTTTAAAAGCAAGCAATGTTTCTTACCCCAAGTTATAAAATAATTATTCAAAACAATTAAAAGTGGGGCTATGAACTCACCTTTGTTGGTGAATCAAAGAAGAATAGTCTACTAATGAAAATCAACACGATAACGAAACGACGTGTTTTCCACAAAGACAACCTATGAAATGAAGGTTTGGTTTAATATCGGAGTAGCGTAGAATTTTAGATAATGCATAAGGATATACTAGTGTACTTTTGTTAATATATTTCCAAAAATTTATGTTTGTGATCGTATAGTAATTAAAATGTTTTCGTAAGTAAAACGAATAATAATAATAATAATATGTATATTAATATTACATACATATATATGTCTAAGTAAAAATATATATTATATTATATATATATATATATATATATATATATATATATATATATATAATATATCTAGTAAATATATAGTAGTTTGTCACCTTTATTAAATTCTCGTGTACTAGTTAAATATTCATTGTGTTTTCTAGTATTTACTATGTATAATAATTTATAAAAATTTTGGCATGACCTGTTCGTGTTTACACGTTTTCCAAAGTTGTAAACTTTATTTAAAACCATTTTCAAATCACTTTCATCCTCTTTTTCAAATACAAACTTACATCAATCAATCTCATTTATAATTTATCAAAAGACCATTCAGACCCTTATTGGGCTTTTAGGCCCAATAAGCCTAATCTTATTATTCGTAACGTCCAATGTTCAAAATAAGTTAAAAGTATAGCATCTAAGTCGTACACTATTAAATAAGCTATTCATGAACTTATTCAATAAGCTACACCATACCTTTACGCCATTGGTGTATTGTATTTATGATGGGCCTTGGCCCGTTAAGTCCAAAAATGTAGTTTTACTTATCCATATAGTCTGATAAGCAAAACATTAAATAATAAACAAGCGACTTAACAATAAGCTCACAATAAGCCAAGCAATAAAAAGCCGGACCACATAAGATCAAAATAAGCTCTTGGTGTTGGGCCTTGGTTGTGGGACGCGGCTAATAGCCCAATAAGCTATATTCGGGCTTATTTGTGAAGCCGAAATAAGTTTACCATTTGTCCCTTCAAAATAAGTTAGAAAATAAGCTAACAAAATATAAGTCAAAACAAAATAAGCTAAACAAACATTTCTCCTTCCTTTCCTAGTGGGCCAAACCATACATAAGCCCATTAAGCTCATAAAAAAACAAAATAAGCTTTTCCAAAAGCTTATTATATAAGCTGAATATAAATAACCTATAACATACCATTTTGATTACATGAAAATAACCACGATCACAGAACTATACTTTCCTTATATTTTCTTTTACTATTTCGAGTAGTATGTATAACCTTTTAAGGTTTATGTGATTTTAAAAATTTTGTTTTTACAAAATAAGTTGTACAACTAGTATGTATGCATCAAGAAATGATATGAAAGTAATGTTATAAATATATTAGAAGACTTACAAAATTTGAAGGTTTTTAGAAGGATAAACAGGACTAAAACAACCCAGATGTTGTTTAACTAATAACCGAATGATAAAAATGATCAAACCTTCAACAAATCTTCAAAAGTTTTCGATCAAAGATGAAAAATTATGAATGTATATATGTGTGTATGTATTTTCGTGGGTTGGGAGAACAAGAAAGCAAAAGAAAACTCAATGTTAAGAGTGTGTGAGATATGAATGAGAAAATAAGATGTAGGATGGCATATATGCATAGAAAGTCTCATTGAGTTCCTAGCTGGGCCTTGCTTCACACAATAAAAGTGTGTAAGTATGTGTGTTTCATGGGATAGGACAAAGACAGGAGAGGGGACCAAAATGATCTCCCAATCACAATTATCCAAAGATAAATGCTAGTTATAATCTTGTCGTATTACTTTTGAATTTCAAATTTGGCATCCAAGGTTTATAAAGGGTGTTTGTTTGGACGTGAGCCAAGGAGGGGGAACCAAATGTCCTCCATCATTCTTGATACTATGTATAACACCCGTAATTTTCATCATGTAACTATCCCATCATTAAATTCAGATGCACTGAAAATATCCATCTATTATATATATACCACCTTTTTACAGGGAAATTTTTTGCTTTATCTCATTATGCAACGTAACTTGCATCTCTAAAGTAAACGAGCTCACGCAACCTACCTATGCCAACTCTATCTATGTTTATATCATGTAAACATCCTAATATGTCAAGTCCTATATCTTAATAAATATTTTTTAATTACCCAAGTCAAATCCCATTTTAACGTACGTCATTTATGATGCCATTTTCAAAACGGCTTAAACTAAATGTTTATATCATAAAACCTCTAAAAAATATGTAATGTATACATATAAAATGAATGTACAAGTATTCAAGGCATGTGTACAAGTATCATAGCATAATATTTGAATTATACTTCCCTCCTAAACCCTAGTATAACCTTTTAAAGCACAATGTACAAGTCAATAATGCAAGAAAGATCAAATTGGTGAATTTTTTACCTCCTAAACACTTTTAGTTTCTACCACCACTTTAACACAAGGTACAAACACTTATGCATGCTCCTAAACCCTAAAACTAAACCTTAAGTCATCCTAAAACCCTAATCTAAAACCCTAAACCCTAAACAAAACCCTAAAACCCTAATTTCATTTTAAACCTAAACCTTAATCCTAAACCTTAATCCTAAACCCTAAACCTTAATCCTAAACCCTAATCCTAACACTAAACCTTAATCCTAAACCCTAAATTATCCTTAATCCTAACCCTAAACCTTAATCATAAACCTATTTCTACCCGAAAACCCTAAATCCTAAAACCATGATCCAAACGCCCCTAAATCTTAAACAAGCACCTTAAGCACCACTATTACATCACCACCATGTCACTAGCAGCCACCCTACCACCTTACAAGCACCTCCATCACCTCCCTTGGCCACCAAGTTACTCGTCACCACCTTAAAAAGCCGCACCCTTCCCACAACCTTCCACCTTGCTAAACTATACCTCCATAGCTCTCCATACTCACCCTTAGCTGCTATTAGTCACTAGCTACAAGCCTTGGCCACTACTCCAAGTCTTAGACTTGGGCACCAAGGTTTTCGAACCCTATATAAAGCCGAAACCCCCCACACTTTCAAACACACCTTAAATCTTCTTCACAAACACAAATGGAGTTCTAAATCAGACCAAGGAGGATCAAGAGAAGCCCCAAGATCAGAATTGAAGCCAAGAACCAAGAGAAAGAAGCCCTTGAAGTCGTTACTAGGCGTGCGAACCCAAAAACCCTCATTCGACCCATTTTGAGCTCAAGTAAGCTTATATCTTGTTCAATAAGCTCGTATTCTGTTCTAAAACTTTAATAAGCTTCTTAAGATCATGTGTAAACTCTTGTTTAAGCTTTTGATTTACAAACCCATGCGTTTTTGGTTAAAACCCTAAAAACGACCCATTTTTGATTTTCTAGCTAACGAATCCTTTTTCTAAACTTTTGTTACGTTAGAACAACTTATTTTAGCTTATTCTAATAAGCCATGACCTGGAAAACTCTTTTGGATTACAAAAATATCAAAATTATAAATTTTAGACTTGATTTGCAAATGTTTTCATGCATAGGAGTATATATATTGTAACTTTTTGAAATTTATAACTAGAGGGACTGAAAATATCATTTTCCTAAAGTTATAACTACAAGGAGCTATTTTGCCAAGTTCTAAAGTTAAAAGATTAAATTATATATACTTTATATATAAAGGACTAAATTTGTAAAAGTTTATAAATCAAGGGTATATATTGCCATTTTTGCAAACTTAAAAATATAAAATATAATATTTTTATATAAATTATAAAAATATATATTAATATTATAAGACTCGATTTTATTAAAACCCGATACATTTATCGCTATTAATCAACGATCGACGCATTATAAAACAATTACGTTATATAATTAACGTAATTTATCATCGACTAGCTTTTGAAGAAACTTAAAATCTTATCGTATCACGTTACTAGGGAATTTCATGTGAGGGGTTCCATTTGGGTATTTGTTTTGACGAGTTTGCTGGGTTTACGATTTAAAGTGCCCTGACTCCTCAAACGATACTACATGGCCTCTGGATTATGATAGCCCAAACAGTGATACAATATTTCCATAAATTAATAAATCAAAGTAATACGTTAAACTTTATGAAGTTTTGAAACATAAACCATCACACTAAGACTTGACATATTACCCTCAGGTTACGTGACAAGGCCGTTACTTTCACTTGATATACTTTTGCCATCAATCAGATTTCCCTGTTAAGGTGAGTTCATAGCCTCGCATTTTAAATCTTTAAAATGTTTCATAAACCCGCGAGGGGGATACATGCTATAAACCATGAATGCAAGTGTTTTTCCAACTGTATGCTATCATGATATATTATTGCCTAAGTCCTTACTTTTGCCATTAAGACCCCACTATCATGAACCGTTAATTACTTTTCGGAGTAAGCGCGAATGTTGTGAATAGATCTATTTGGGACTGAACTCCCCTGTTGGTGTACCTATACTTTCTGGTAACCAAACGCACTTCATTTGAATCACTATGCGGGTGTTTGGCAAAGGCACCCGTTGGGGCAACTTCTTGTGATTATTGATTATCTCAAGGTCTCGGTGTCATGAGCTTAGGGCAATAATACTGTTTTCTATAATAATTATACTCATTGCAATTATTACACTTATGGGTGTATAACAACGTAACCCACTATTGAACTTGTATTCAAACTGTTTAACATAAACCTATGAATTTCACTCAACCTTTGTGTTGACTTTTTAGCATGTTTATCTCAGGTAACTGAGCATCTTATGGCACGGAGTGGCACGGACTTAAAGATGGCTAAACTGTTATCATTCAAACTTTATGTTTCTAGATGTTGGGACCTCTCTCTTTTTGTAAAACTCTGATGAATAAATGAATGATAACTAAATTTTCCAAAAACGTCTCTTTATGAGTCGTTTTCTATGATTATGACTGTTGTACTATGAAGTAATACCCCAGATTAGCTTCCGCTGCTATATTTGTTAAAATGGGGGTGTTATAGATTAGTATCAGAGCCAGGTTATAGAGAACAAGGTTGAAACCTTAACTATAACTACTTTTCTTTTTCCATCCAAGAAAGTCCTCTATGCCACTACATATCCCGAATAGTATGTAAAGTACATAACTATTATACTATTATATAAATAACTTATGTTATTTACCGTTTGGTTGTTAACAGAGTGATGTCTTCTCCCAACCACCCTACTTCCGATATTAATGATGCTTTTTCCTCTAACTTTCTGGACTATATCCCGGCTTCCCCGGACTATACCCCAGCTTCACCAATAAATACTTATTCTAACTCTTCAAATAACTCATTTGGTTTAGTTCCAATAGCTTCACCAACTCTTTCACTTTTTCATGATGACCCATATATGAAGGTCATGCATGCATATTATGCTGAAAAATCACCTATTCCACCGCCAACTATTGTGCCTCCATCTCCGATGCTATCTCTAATGTTTAATTCTCAAGAATTCTTTCTTCCTGAGGAATTATTGCCACTTAAGAAACGAGGCCGTGACCGATCATCCTCCTCAACTTCTGCCTAACCTTAAGCATTTGAGATAGGAGAAAGCTCTCGTAAGACAAGTCTGGAACGTCACGAGGAGAAAATTGAGGAAATTTTGAATCACCTAGATGAACTCTCTCTCGACCGCATTGAACACATAGAAGCAAAAATAGAAGGTCTTAGAAAAGGTCGGGTGATCATACAACAAGATTTTGACAATCTGGAAGCTAAACTCCAAAAGGCTCGTGCTTAAATTGCTAAACTTCAAAGAAAGCAATTGGGAAATAACATCAAGATTTCTCTGGCTCGCTTTAGGATTGCTAATCTAGAACAAATCATCGAAGATATATAGGTTCATCACCAAGCATATAAGGAAAGTCTTCTGGATGCAATCTATGAACACAAGAACAGTCAAGAAGGACCATCAGACTACTAGATTAGATACTAGTTATAGCTTTTGTTAGAGCCTAGCCACGAGATGTATGGTATAAATAACAACACTTGTTAAATTTTAACTATGTACAGTACAAAGGCAAGTTGTTCATGATATAATATAATGGTGATCCCGTTGTACTTCATTGTTTCATATTCATCATGTGTCCTATATTACATCTCCGTCTTTATCATTATGAATCTTACCGTGACCCCTAGAAAATAAACTAATAAGTTAGATGCTTGTTAGATATTATATCAAATAAGTATTTATGATTTCAGTATCACTATTGTTAAAAATGCTTAAAGTTTAAAAATAAAAATTACATTTTAAGCATTTTAAGGAAAGAATTGTGATATCATTCTTATTACGTGTTATCTTATGTTGATAAAATTCCTCCCAAAAGGACATCAACATCTGAAGCACCAGCCATGACTCAGGCTGCCATCAAGAAACTAGTTGCTGATAGTGTTTCCGCAGCTCTGGAAGCACAAGCCGCTAACATGATAAATACTGATAATACCACCAGACCAAGAGAAGCTCTTGTAGCAAGACAGTGTAGCTACAAAGAGTTCATGAGCTGCCAACCTATTAATTTCAAAGGTTCAGAAGGAGCTGTTGGACTTATCCGCTGGTTTGAGCAAACTGAATTGGTGTTTTCCCGTAGCAACTGTACCAAAGACTGGAAGGTGAAGTTTGCTACTGGTACTTTAACTGAAGAAGCTCTATCCTGGTGGAATTCTTTTTCTACCAACCATTGGATAGAAAAGCTTACAAGATCTAACCTGGGTTGAATTCAAGAAGCTTTGATAAAGAAGTACAGACCCCGAACTGAAGGGCCAATAAGATAGAAGAAGAATTTTGCCATCTGACTTTGAAAGGGGATTGATCTCCAAAAGACATATGTGAAAAGATTCTAGGAATTGGCAACCTTAGTGATCCTAATACTAATGTGCCCTGATTCTGATATTAATGATGGAAGTTTTCATCGGGGTTGCCTCGAAGAACCTCAAACTCTAGAGGAATCCATTAACATAGCCCAAAGGCTAATGGATCAGGTAACAAAGCACACTCTAGTTCAAGTATCAAGTGATCACAAACAAAAGTTTGACGACAGAAGAACTTTCAACAACAACAACTACCGCAACGATAATAACAATAATTACCGTAACACCAACACCAACAACCGCTACAATAATCACCAACCACAACATAACAAAAGACAGGAAACCTTTAGGGCTTATGCTGCCACCCTAACTGAAAACAATAGGTATACTAGAAACCGTCCTTTATGTAAGAAATGCACTCTGCATCACATAGGACCTTGCACTGTTAAGTGTAATACTTGCAATAAGGTGGGCCATCTGACTAAGAACTGCAAAAACAAATGGCCAGCCACTAGAAGTAATCTGCTACCAGTGACAGTTACTTGTCATGCCTGTGGAGAGAAAGGGCAGTATGCAAATCAATACCGAAAGACCACCAACAACAATGCCCAGGGAAGAGCCTACATGCTAAGGGATAGGAATGCTCACCAAGACCCAAATGTAGTCACAGGTATGTTCCTTCTAAACCAACATCTAGCTAGAGTATTATTTGATTCTGGAGCCGATAGAAGCTTCGTATCCATATCTCTTGCCTCTATGCTAAATATTCCACCCATTACAATAGATACCTTTTACAATATCGAAATGGCTGACGGAAACCTAGTAAGCACAAACACCATTATCCAGGGTTGCACCCTGACCTTGTTAAACTAACCTTTCGAAATTGATCTTATGCCAATCAAACTCGGTAGTTTCGACGTCGTTATTAGTATGGATTGGTTATCCAAGTATCATGCTAGAATTTTCTGTGACGAGAAAGTCGTCCACATCCCAATCAACGGTGAAACTTTGATCATCCGAAGTGACCAAAGTAAAACCCTACTATGTCTCATATCCTGTATAAAAACCGAAAGGTATATATCCTGAGGTTGTCAAGTTTTCGTAATCCAAGTAATGGAAAAGAAGTCAGACGAGAAAAGACTAGAAGATATCCCAGTAGTCAGAGAATTCCCAGAAGTTTTTCCTGAAGATCTACCTGGCCTTCCTCCCGTTCGCCAAGTAGAATTCCAAATCGATTTAATTCCAGGAACAACACCTGTAGCCCGAGCACCTTATAGATTAGCTCCTTTAGAAATGCAGGAACTATCTAACCAACTTCAAGAGTTATCAGATCGAGGTTTTATCCGACCAAGTACTTCGCCTTGGGGAGCTCCTATCTTATTTGTTAAAAAGAAAGACGGATCTTTCAGAATGTGTATCGATTACCAGGAGTTGAATAAACTTACCGTAAAGAATCGTTACCCATTACCCATGATTGATGACTTATTTGACCAACTTCAAGGTTCGAGTGTCTACTCGAAGATTGACTTAAGATCAGGCTATCATCAACTGAGAGTCAGGGATGAAGATATTCCCAAGACTGCTTTCAGAACAAGATACAGACATTATGAATTTCAAGTGATGCCATTTGGTTTAACTAACGCACCTGCTGTATTCATGGATCTTATGAACCGTGTGTGTAAACCATACTTGGACAAATTCGTAATAGCGTATCATCCGATGATCTTTTTACTTGTATTACTCTTTCGTAACAAAGAAGAGACAACGCCAAATCATTTGAGAATAATCCTAGAAATACTCAAGAAAGAGAAGTTGTATGCCAAGTTCTTCAAGTGTGATTTCTGGATTTGTATCGTGTAATTTCTTGGACACTTAATGATGTCAGGATCACGCGCTGGGCGCGACCCGCCAAGATTGAAGTAGTTAAGAATTGGACATCTCCTACTACACCTACAGAAATACATCAATTCTTAGGACTTGCCGGTTATTATCGGAGATTTATCAAAGATTTCTCGAAGATTGCAAAGTCTTTGACTGAATTAACCCAGAAAAACAAGAAGTATATCTGGGGCGAAGACCAAGAGTCGGCTTTTCAACTACTAAAACAGAAGCTATGTGAAGCTCCAATCTTAGCATTACCAGAAGGAAATGACGATTTTGTTGTTTACTGTGATGCATCCCATCAAGGTCTAGGAGCGGTGTTAATGCAAAGAGAGAAGGGTAATATTGATGAGCATTCCCGGACACACCTTAAGGCCTAATGATGAAAAACTATACACTCTATGATTCGATTTGTAGCTAGTAGTATTCGCTCTTAAAATTTGGAGACACTATCTGTATGGCACCAAATGTACTGTGTTCACTGATCATAAAAGTCTTCAGCATATCCTTGATCAGAAAGAGTTGAACATGAGACAACGCCGTTGGCTAGAATTGCTAACAGATTACGATTGTGAAATTCGCTACCATCTTGGAAAGGCAAATGTCATAGCAGATGCCTTAAGCCGGAAGGAACGAATAAAACTACTCCGAGTTAGATCATTAGTTATGACCATTCATCCAAAATTACCATCATAATTCTTAAAGTTCAAACTGAAGCACTCAAAGAAGAAAACATCAAAGCTGAGAACTTACGAGGAATGGTCAAAGCATTTGAAATACGTCCTGATGGAACTCGTTTTATTAAAAACTAAAGATGGTTACCACTCTTTGGTAAACTGAAAGACTTAATCATGCATGAGTTCCATAAATCAAAGTATTTCATTCACCTAGGTTCTGACAAGATGTATCAGGATCTAAAGAAACACTATTGGTGGCCTAACATGAAGGCAATCATCGCTGAATATGTTGGCAAATGTTTGACATGTTCTAGAGTTAAGGCAAAATTTCAGAAGCCATCCGGCTTACTGGTATAACCAGAGATTCCTATGTGGAAGTGGGAGAGAATAACAATGGATTTCGTCACAAAACTACCTAAAACCTCAAACAGACATGACACAATCTGGGTCATTGGCGATCGTCTTACCAAATCAGCACATTTCATCCCTACCAGAGCAACGAATAGTATGGAAACCCTTACCAGATTATACATAAAGGAAATAGTCTCCCGACATGGAGTGCCAATATCTATCATCTCGGATCGTGACAGTCATTTCACATCCAGATTCTGGCAATCATTACAAAGTGCTTTGGGTACTCAATTAGATATGAGTACGGCATATCATCCTGAAACCGATGGACAAAGTGAAAGGACCATCCAAACACTTGAAGACATGCTTCGAGCCTGTGTTATAGATTTTGGAAAAGGATGGGAAAAACACTTACCATTAGTAGAATTTTCTTACAATAACAGTTACCATGCCAGTATTAAGGTAGCACCGTTTAAAGCACTCTATGGTCGAAAGTGCAGATCACTTGTTTGTTGGGCTGAAATTGGAGATGTTCAATTTACAGGACCAGAAATAATCCATGAAACCACTGAAAAGATAGTGCAAATTTGACAACGCTTGCAAGCTGCAAGAGATCAGCAGATAAGTTATGCTAATATAAGACGAAAGCCTTTAGAATTTCAAGTTGGAGATCGTGTTATATTGAAAGTATCACCTCGTAAAGGTGTCATCCGATTTGGAAAACGAGGAAAGCTTAACCCTTAGTACATTGGACCATTCAAAATCCTTGAACGGATTAGCCCAGTGGCATACAAACTAGAGCTTCCTGAAGAGATCAGTAATGTCCACAGTACTTTCCACGTTTCTAATCTAAAGAAATGTTTATCTAACGAATCCCTTGTCATTCTAATGAAAGAGCTTCGGCTCGATGACAAACTCAACTTTGAGGAAGAACTAGTGGAGATTATGGATTGAAAAGTCAAGCAACTGAAACAAAGTCATATTCCTATAGTCAAAGTAAGATGGAACTCTAAAAGAGGACAAGAATTTACATGGGAACGCGAAGATCAAATTCGTGCCAAGTATCCACATCTATTTTCAAACATCACTCCGGCATCCAACTAAATCTCGGGACGAGATTTCTTTTAAGGGAGGAGACTATAACAACCCATAATTTTCATCAATGTAATTATCCATCTATTAAATTAGATGCACTGTAATATCCATCTATTATATATACCACCTTTTTACAGGGATATTTTTGCTTTATCTCATTATGCAATGTAACTTGCATCTCTAAAGTAAATGAGCTCACGCAACCTACCTATGCCAACTATATCTATGTTTATATCATGTAAACATCCTAATATGTCAAGTCTATATCATTTTTACCAAGTACATTATCCATTTAATGTACCATATACAACGTTATGTCAAAACAAACATTAAATGTTAAATGTTTATATCAAAACTCTAACTATAATTTTTATGTATGTATACATATAAAAACATGTGCAAGCATTCAAAACATATGTATCAGTTACAATGCACAACATTTGAAATACTAATTTCCCTCAAGTCAATATACAAGTTCATTTAGCTCAATGTACAAATCATGAAGGCACAAATTCAACTTTGCTATTTTTCCCTCCAAATTAATTTGTTTCTTACCAACTTTTAAAACACATACCAAACACTCAATGCAACATTCTAAACCTAAACTAAACCTAAAAATCGTCCTAAAACCTTAATCTAACAACCCTAACCTAAATGAAACCCTAAAACACCTAATTTCTTTTAAACTATAATCTTGATCCTATACCTTAATCCTAACATTAAGCCTTAACCTAAATCCTATTCTTATAACCTTAATATTTAACCCTAATCCTAACATTAAACCTTAATCACCCTAATCTATCCTAAACCTTAACCCTAATTCAAATTCAAACCAAAAACCCTAACCCAAGACCAAAACCAACCCGACACCTTTTTTTCTTTCATTTTTGACCCATTTACACCTAAGCTAGCAACCTAGAACCTAAATCACCTAATGACCTCACCACCATGTCACCAAGAAAGCATACAAGCACCTCCATCACCTCCTTGTAAGCTACTACCACTACTTGCACTCTAAACACCTTCTAGTCACCTCTTGGTACCCGAAACTACCTCCACACCCTTCCACCTTTCATAGCTACCCTCTTAGCTCTCAAGACTCATCGTACTAGCCTTTATTAGTCATTACCTACAACCCTTGGTCTTTACTCCAAGTCCTAACCTTGGCCACCAAGTTTTCGAACCCTATATAAGCCGAAACACACACCCTCTTTCAAACACACCTCAAATCTTCATCACAAACACAAATGTAGTTCTAGCCCAGCCTAGTAAGAAGTAGAAGGTCCCTAAGATCATAATAGAAGCCAATAATCAAGAGAAGGAAGGTCTTGAATCCATATCTAGGTGTACGAACCCAAAAAACCCATTTCGACCCATTTTAGATCAAGTAAGCTTATAATCTTGTTCAATAAGACTCCTAAGATCCTATATGAACCCTTGTTAAAGCCTTGAATCCTCAAACCCATGCATTTTTAATTAAAACCCTAAAAACAACCCATTTTTATTTTCTAGCTAACGAATCCTTTTTCTAAACTTTTGTTACGTTAGAACATCTTATTTTAGCTTATTATAATAAGCCATGACCTGCAAAACTCTTTTGGATTTCAAAAATATCAAAATTATGAATGTTGGACTTGATTTGCAAATGTTTTCATGCATAGGGGTATATATCATAACTTTTTGAAATATATAACTAGAGGGGCTAAAAATGTCACTATTCCAATGTTATAACTATAAGGACCTATCTTGCCAAGTTTCAAAGTTAAAGGTTTAATATTTATAAACTTATTATATAAAAGACTAAACTTGTAAACCTTTATAAACCAAGGGTAAATATTACTATTTTTGCAAACTTAAAAATATAGAATATAATAATTTTATATAAATTATAAAAATATATATTAATGTTATAAAACTCGATTTTATTAAAACCCGACACATTTATCGTTATTAATCATCGATCGCCGCATTATAAAAATAATTACGTTATATAATTATTGTAATTTATCATCGACTAGCTTTTGAAGAAACTTAAAAATCTTATCGTATCACGTTACTAGGGAATTTCATGTGAGGGGTTCCATTTGGGTATTTGTTTTAACGAGTTTGCTGGGTTTACGATTTAAAGTGTCCTGACTCCTCAAACGATACTACATGGCCTCTAGATTATGATAGCCCGAACAATGATACAATATTTCCATAAATTTTCAAATCAAAGTAATACGTTAAACTTTATAAAGTTTTGAAACATAAACCATCACACTAAGACTTGACATATTACCCCAGGTTGCGTGACGAGGCCATTACTTTCACTTGATATACTTTTGCTATCAATCAGATTTCCCTGTTAAGGTGAGTTCATAGCGTCGCATTTTAAATCTTCTAATGTTTTCCTAAACCCGCAAGGGGGATACATGCTATAAACCATGAATATGAGTGTTTTTCCAACTATATGCTATTCTGATATATTATTGCGTAAGTCCTTACTTTTTCCATTAAGACCCCACTATCATGAACCGTTAATTACTTTTTAGAGTAAGCGCGAGTAAATAGATCTATTTGGGACTGAACTCCCCCATTGGTGTACCTATACTGTATGGTAACCAAACGCACTTCATTTGAATCACTATGCGGGTGTTTAGCAAAGGCACCCGTTGGGGCAACTTTTTGTGATTATTGATTATCTCAAAGTCTCGATGTCATGAGCTTAGGGCAATAATACTGTTTTCTATAATAATTGTACTCATTGCAATTATTACACTTATGGGTGTATAACAACGTAACCCACTATTAAACTTGTATTCAAACTATTTAACATAAACCTATGAATTTCACTCAACCTTTGTGTTGACTTTTTAACATGTTTATCTCAGGTAACTGAGCATCTTATGGCATGGAGTGGCACGGACTTGAAGATGGCTAAACTGTAATCATTCAAACTTTATGTTTCTAGATTTTGGGATACCTCTCTTTTGTAAAAACACTGATGAATAAATGAATGATAACTAAATCTTCCAAAAACGTCTCTTTACGATTTGTTTTCTATTATTATGACTGTTGTATTATGAAATAATACCCCCAAATTAGCTTTCGCTACTATATATGTCAAAATTGGGGTGTTATACAGGGCAACCCACAACAGAAAGAGTACAAGGAAAAAGGAGTTATTGACACTGGTTGCTCTAGGCACATGACTGGAAACAAATGTTGTCTTACTGAATATAAAGATTATAATGGTGGTTTTTTTTCCTTTGGAGATGGTAAAGGTAGAATTTCTAAAAAAGGTAAAATCAAAACAGGAACATTGGATTTTGATAATGTGTACTTTTGTAAGGAGCTTAACTATAACTTGTTTAGCGTGTCACAAATTTGTGACAAAAAGAATAATGTTCTTTTTACTGACACTGATTGTCTTGTCTTATCTTCTAACTTTAAGCTACTTGATGAAAGTCAAGTC
>BQNB010020375.1:49695-65577 GCA_026074375.1 Tanacetum coccineum | reverse complement strand
TCGCACATAATAGGAACGTTGTCGAGGCGTATGCCGTAGTCGATGAGAGCTTGTTTCATCCATAGTGCTTGTTGACATGTGATCGCTTCTGAATATACCTTTAATATATATATAAATATAAAATACTTATATAATATATAAAAATAGGAAGGTGAGAATCAAAAAAATCACAATTATAGTAATCCGGGAGTATGATTCCCGGGTCGTTATCCCCAACGAGGAATGCAATTGAAAATCAAGAATCGTTTAGAGAATTGATGCTTGAATGGAACAAGATTGATATTTGATTTTCTAAAACTACGGGAAAATTAAGGCAATTTACACTAAAATTAACTAAGGGAACACTAATTTAACTAAAAATGCAAAATCGGGATCCTAAAAACGCGCTAAATTATCAACTAATTCAAAATAAAAACCTAAAAAAGATTTTAATGCATGCAAACCTCAAATATAACAAAAAGAAAATTTTCTAAAAAAGATTTATATTTTTTTTTGGCTTTTTAATATTTTTTTATGAATTAAAAATTAATTTAATTTATTAAAAATCCTAGAAAATAGCAAATTAACCCCTAAAAATTCCAAAAAATGATTTTCTACTTTAGAAAAGTCTAAAGTATGATAAAAAAAAATTAAGAAAACTATTTTAACTACTTTTTATAATAAAAATCTATTTTATAAAACTAATTTTAAAAGCTAAAAATCAAAATAAATATCTAAAAGTGAGAAAAAAAGATTTTAATGCTTGTAAACCTAAAAATATTTATTCTAAAACTAAAAACTATTTTTTGTAATTTTCTGAATTAATTTACTATTTTTAAATTACTTTCTAAAAATTTAATCTACGGAAAATGATTGAAAATAACAAATATTAATGAAAAATTCTAAAAAAACAAGAAAAGTCCTAAATGATGTAAAGTTCCTAGGAAAATTAAGCTGGTCCACCCAGCTTATCTAATAAGCTCTAAAAAGCCCCTAATAAGCCACGAAGTGGCTTGCGCTTATTGGGCTAAAAAAGGTGTTATATGATTAATTTTGCAAAGCTCTACCGGATGAGCTAATGTAGCACAATGGTTAACACACATACTCACTAGTATGCTTGCCTGACTAAATGGTCATGGGTTCGAATCCCATGGCAATTTTTTGGTATTTTTTTCTTTCTTTTTATTTTTGAAAAGTTTTAACACAGCTTTTATAATAAGCCAACAAACAACAACTTTAAAAAAAAGACAGCAAATCACACACTTAAACAAATTTTCAGCTTTTCAAAATTTTTAAACAAGAAAACAAAGGCTTATATGATAAGCTCAGACTCTACAAATTATAAGACAACAAGATCAGACCTTATTAAGCATATAGAGTACAAAATCAGACAACTTGCAATACAAATAAGTCATGAAAATAAGCAAACACAACAAATACTCTATGGTGAATTTCAGAATGGGAAACAGACTCAAAAGGGTTTTTTTATTTATTATTTTTTAGAACATCTTTTTATGGGGCTTATTGGATAAGCTGGACCATAAAAATGAACATACACAAACTTTGACCTCCAATCTATAACTAGGAACAAAAATCCAGCCATTTGGAACTCAAATAAGCAGAGAAAAATGCAATTGAAAAAGCTGGGACAGAACTGATGCACACTTAGCAATATTTGGAAAAACTTGACCAAAACAAAGACAAAGATTGCAGACCCTGATTTTAGGACTTAGAAAAGCATAAAAACAACATTTAGAGATAATAGCACAGATCAAGCAATAAGAACACATGAACAATTACAATATCACACAGATTCAAACATATGCTCATGAAAACTTGGAAAATGCAAGATTCAACTTACAAATGCAAATAAACAGGTTCAACTAACTGATTAAAGATAGGCAAAGGTGACCCAATAGCATTTGACTGCTTTGACCCACTTCAAAACACAAACACAGATAATCCAAACACCCCTTTAACTAACTTTCTCACCCCCCCCCCTGGCCCTTTTTTTTACTGCAAGCCCAAGATTTAATAAAGAAACCCTCACTACTAGATATCAAACAGCTTATAACAACTTAAATAAACAACTAGTAACAATCAAATAGACAGAATTAACAAGAAAATAGACTATGCTAATATTTTTGATTTTTGACTGATTTTTAAGAAAGGTTTGCAAAATGATATTTAAAACTATAACACCTATATATTAAGCACTTAACAACAATAATTAGCAATAATCAGCAGATTCAAACAAGAAAGAAGCACAAATAAGCAGAAAATAAGCTAATAAGCTATAAATAAGTAAAACTAAAAAAGAACACTTACAAAAGGTCCTAAGCTTTTTGAGACTGATTTAAACCAAAACCCCCACCTATTCCAATCTAAGTGCTTCCATAAGATCTAAACCCAATAAGCCATCCAAGATTGCTTATTCATCCAATAAGCTGCAACCATAATCTTTCTGAATGAAACAATAAATTTATAAAAAAAAATTTGAAAAGCTTTTATGAATAAGACAGATTGTTTAAGCTTGAAAGAGATTATATAGATGACTTGTAAACAGGAAATTTATTGAGTGCAATAAGCTATAAAGGACATAATTTTGAGTTAACTAAAAAAACTGAAATTTTCATTAAGACATAAACTGAGTACAATACTTAAAAGATTAGACAAATTTAGACTGAAAACCATTAACTAGGTTAAAACACTACTCCTCATACGGGCTTACAAGGATCCTATAAATACTAGAGCTAAGAAGATTCTAGGTTGTGTGTTTCTTTGCTGAGAGGGATTGAGCCTATTTTTGTTGTGTGAGGTAAGTCTCAAATTGATCATAACCCTTGATTTTGAGTGCTGTCCATGTCCTTTGATCATACCCCTTAATTTCTTATCATTTTCCTTAGACGAATTGGATAATTGGGGATTGCCAAGGTGGACTTTGGCCATTTTGAGATGTGGTTGATAAGTTTTTAATAAGTTTTTGTTGTGGGAGTGGATTGTTTTGGACTTTTTTTCCAAGCAAGACACACCATTTCGTGTGTGAAGGAGATAATGAATATTCTCAGCGCTTTATTTTAAAAGGTTATAAAAGTTGGCATCGAATGGTCCCTCAAAGTGTTATCTTCATTGCAGCTTCAGTCTAGTGGTGTAAAAACTTTTATGGACATGGGCAAAGTTAGCCCCTCAAAGTTATACCATGTTTATTGCATCCCATAGCCTTGCGATGACTAAACGAAGCTTTACAGCTTTGGTTAAGGCTTGTTAAGAACTCAGTTAAGGCATTAGCCTTATGGTATGATATGGGCCCGAGAAGGGTATAAATAGGATTTGGTTTTATATAGAAGGGTTATATAATGGGCTAACCCAGCCCACAGTGGGTAATGGGTGGGGTTCCACTTTTGGCAATTAGGTTTTCGGGTCCGTTTTGATGCTCTTATCCAAATCGAGCGCGAGGTCCCGGGGTTTGAACTTTGACTTTGATTTTAATAGAATTTTTACTTTGACTTTGGGCTTTCACGCTCTTTCCGTTCTCGTGCTCGGTTTTGTTGTTTTGGCTTTGTTTTTGTCCTTTTCTTAGATATCCGTTACCTGTATGATAATACACACAAACAAGCTCTAGGTTATCAAAATCTGTTTTATCTTAAGAAAGCTCAGCAGATAAAACCAACCTTGTATAATGTTGTTGTTATGTCTAAAACACATGTTGCTATGCCTGTGATTAATGATGAAGAAACATTGATTTTGGAAGAAGAGAGTCGATCAAAAATGTTTGAAAAGGCAAAGGATCCTGAAGTTATTGCAAAGAAAATTTCTTATAAACTTGTCGATTATTAAAAATTAAATAGCCTAACTGGTGATTTTGGAAAACGTTTTTCTCCACAACAAGAATTATCGGCTGAACAAGCATTTTGGTTTCATACGCTCAATCCTACCATTGAACCTTCTTACACACCACCTGTCATAGTGGATGTTCCCAGTGAACTACCTAAGGTGAGTTTGGTGAATGCAAGCCTTAAAAAGCTTAAATTCCACCTCACCCAGTTTGACTCAGTGGTAAAGAAGAGGACAACACCTAGTGCTCTTAAAGAAGGTGAATGGGGGTTTGAACATACAAAAACTATTTTTAACAATGAAATTATTCTATTTCTAAAAATTTCAAAAGACATCTTCAATGTGTTTAATAAAGATCTTCTAAATGAAATAACGGAAGTACAATTAGTTTTTGATCAAATGGAAGCGTCTGTTCAACAGTTTTCAGTTGATAAAAAATGTTTGGAAATTGCTAAGAAAGAAATTCTTTTTGGAAAATGATCGACTCTTACAAAAAATCATGTCTCAAGATGTGCTGATAACTGTGATGAATTCTATGTCTTTGAATAATAATTATGTGAATATGGAAATGCTGATTTGTGTGAAAAGTGTTTGAATCTTGATGCTGAGCTTTCTAAATCAAAACAAGCATATAATGCTCTTTTGAAAAGTCATTCTCAACTTGAAAAACATTGTATTTCTCTTGAAGTATCAAATCAATTAAATCAAGAAATTTTTCAAAATGATGAATCTTGTATTAGTCAGAACGCTCTGGAAATTCTAGAATATTTTGAAAAGAATAATTTGAAAGCTCAGCTACAAGACAAAGACACGACCATTTGTAAGTTGAAGGATATTATCAAATCTATTAGAGAAAAGTCCAAGGATGATAATGTTAATAATGATTTGTGTGAATTAGAGACCAAAAAATGTAGAACTGGAAAATAGTGTGGCAAAATTACTTTCTGAAAACGAGCGTCTTTGTAAAGAAATTAATCATCTGAAACAAGTTTTTAAAGATCAGTTTGTTTCAATAAAAAAGACACGTGTTCGTACCAAAGAACAGAGTGACTCTTTAATTGATCAACTGAACTTAAAAACTACAGAAAATGAGGATTTAAAAGCTCAAATTCAAGATAAGGTCTTTGTGATAACATCATTGAAAAACGATTTACGAAAATTAAAAGGGAAAGAAATTCTTGAAAATGTTGTTCACATACCATCTGGCAACACTATTGCTCCGGGCATGTTCAAGCTTTATTTAGAACCGTTGCCTCCTAGGTTATTGCACAATAAGGAAGTTCACATAGACTATCTTAGGAACACTCAAGAACAAGCTAATATTCTTTGGGAAATAGTTAAACAAGCTAAGGCGAAACAACCTTTAGATGGCGAGTTAGACCTTGCTTGTAAGTATACCACAAGAATTCAGGAGTTGCTTGTATATGTTCAAGATACGTGCCCTAATGCGATAACACCTAATACTAGGAAGGTTGCTGTCACACCCATGAACAATGTCAAGAAAGTTAGGTTTGCTGAACCTCTCACATCCTCAAGCAACAGTAAACAGGTAGAGTCTTCTAATACATCAGATTCTAACACACATGTGTTGTCTTCTACAGGAGTGAAGTGTTCTACTAGGAATTGCAGATCAAAGCCTCCAGGCAATAAAAAGAATGATAGGATCTCGCAAACACCAAGTAGGAACAAGAAGAATAAAGTAGAAGCCCAACCTAGGAAAGTTAATAATTCAAATCGTGTTGTTAAACCTGTTTGTGATGTTGATGTTAAGCATTCACTGTCAAATACGAATTTTGAAATTCTCTGTGCTACTTGCAATAAATCTATGTTTGATGGTGTTCATGATAAATGTCTTCTTGATCTTGTGCAAAATGGGAATAAACGTACTAAATCTGCTAAGAAACATAAAAAACAAAATATTTGGAAACCTACGGGTCATGTATTCACTGAAGTAGGATTTAAGTGGAAACCAACAGGCAGAACTTTCACTATAGTTGGTAACTCGTGCCCTTTAACTAGGTTCACCTCAACTAACGTAGTGCCTCCTAAGCAAACCACTTCCCACTCAGATGAAATACAAAAACCAGAGATAAAAGTCTATTGCAGGAAACCCAAAAATGTTAAAAACATAGGTTCGAGTAAAATAGCTAAGATTGTAGAATCAAAGAATGCTAACCACTCGGAACCTGATCAAACCTGGGGATCCAATGCAATAGATATTTCATCGTCTCCTTCTCTTGTCATGACAGGTTGTCCAGATTTTACTCTAGTATCTGGACTCTGGATGCTCGAAACACATGACATGGAATCGCTCTCAGCTCATGAACTTTGTCAGTAAATTTTTGGGTACTGCTAGATTTGGGAACGACCAGATTGCAAGGATCATGGGGTATGGTGACTATCAGCTGGGAAACGTTATTATCTTTAGAGTATATTACGTTGAGGGGCTTAGACATAATTTGTTTTCTGTTGGTCAATTTTGTGATGTGGATCTTGAAGTTGCATTTCAAAAAAACACGTGCTTTATTCGAAATTTAGAAGGTGTTGATCTACTTTCAGGGTCCCGAGACACAAATTTGTACACAATTTCTTTTGATGACATGCTTAAATCATCTCTGATCTGTCTTCTATCCAAAGCGTCAAAGACTAAGAGCTGGTTATGGCACCATCGATTATCTCATCTCAACTTTGGTACTTTGAACAAGCTAGATAAAGATGGTCTTGCACGAGGAATTCCTAGGCTTAAATTTCAGAAAGATCATTTGTGTTCAGCATGTGCATTGGGGAAAAGCAAAAAATCCTCTCATCAAAACAAAGATGAAGACACTAACCAAGAGAAACTATATCTTTTGCATATGGATTTGTGTGGCCTGATGCGTGTGGCTAGTATTAACGGGAAAAGTTATATCTTAGTGATAGTCGACGATTACTCAAGATTTACCTGGGTCAGATTTTTGAAGACAAAAGATGAAGCTCCTGCGGCCATCATCAAATGTATTAAAAACATTCAAGTTCATTTGAAAGCCACAGTCTGAAATGTTCGAACAGATAATGAAACCGAATTTGTCAATCAGACACTTCGTGAATGGTATGAAAATGTTGGCATCACACATTAAACTTCTGTAGCTCGCACTCCTCAGCAGAACGGTGTTGTCGAAAAGGCGAAATTAGACTCTTGTAGAAGCTGCTCGAACTATGCTGATATTTTCTAAAGCTTCATTATTTCTCTGGGCCGAAGCTATCAATACTGCTTGTTACACCTAAAATCGTTCTTTGGTACGCCTCTGATACAACAAAACCCTATACGAGCTTATGCAAGACAAGAAACCGGACTTATCATTCTTTCATGTCTTTGGTTCATTTTGTTATCCTACCAATGACCATGAGGATCTAGGTAAATTTGATGTAAAAGCAGACATTGGGATTTTCGTTAGTTACCCGCCTGCAAAGAAAGCGTTCAGAATCTACAACAGAAGGACCCAGATAATTACTAAAACAATTCATGTAACGTTCGATGAGCTAACAACTATGGCTTCTGAACAATTCAGTTCAGGACCCAGGCTTCAAGGAATGACTCCTGCTACATCCAGTACAGGACTCGGTTCAAATCATGTTTCTCAACAACCTTGATTGCCACCAATAAGAGATGATTGGGATCGGTTATTTCAATCAATGTTTGATGAATACTTTAACCCTCCAACAATTGTTGTTTCTCTAGTTCCAGAAGCTGTTGCTCCAAGAGCTTAAGTATTAGCTGATTCTCCTGTGTCAACTTCCATTGTCAGGATGCTCCATCAATAAGTATTCCCTCATTATAAGAACATGAACATTCTCCAATCATTTCTGAAGGTTTTAAAGAATTACTAAAAACACCAACATTTCATGATGATCCACTTAATGAATCTCCTCATGAAGACTCAACTTCTCATGGATCATCATCTAATGTGAGACAACTCCACACTCCATTGGAATACCTTGGTAGATAGACTAAGGATCATTTTATAGCAAATGTGATCAATGATCTTTCTCGCTCTATATCTACAAGGAAGCAACTTGAAACTGATGCCATGTGGTGTTATTTTGATGCCTTCTTAACTTCTGTCGAACCCAAGAACTTCAAACAAGCAATAACCGAACCATCATGGATCGATGCAATACAAGAAGAAATTTATAAATTTGAAAGACTAGATGTTTAGGAATTGGTGCCGTGTCCAGATAACGTATTCTTGATCAAGCTGAAATGGATTTATAATGTCAAGACAGATGAATTTGGCGGGGTACTAAAGAATAAGGCTAGACTTGTTGCTCAAAGATTCAGACAAGAAGAAGGAATCAATTTCGAGGAATCATTTTCACCGATTGCTAGAATAGAGGCCATTCATATTTCGTAGTAAATGCCACTCACAAGAATATGACTATCTACCAAATGGACGTCAAAATGGATTTCTTGAATGGCGAGCTCAAAGAAGAGGTCTATGTTTCACAACCAGAAGGATTTGTTGATCAGGACAACCCATCGCATGTGTACAAGCTCAAAAAGGCTCTTTATGGTCTAAAACAAGCACCACGTGCATGGTATGATATGCTGTCAAGCTTCCTCATCTCTCAGCAATTCTCTAAAGGTGCAGATGATCCAACACTCTTCACACGGCATGATGGAAACGACATATTACTCCTGAGGGCACGCGCGATCTCGGTGTGTGATCACCTAAAAATATCGAGTCTCGCGCTTAGCTGATCCACTGCCTCACCCTTAGTGAATAATAAATCACTCATTGTGTCGCTAACATACAGTCATCTCATTGTACACACCAGCGAGTTGTGAAGAAGTACAATGATCATAGATGATCCTGTAACTATGGCATATGTGAGTGCGTGCGATAGCTCAGTGTAGTGTACTATTAGTTCTGTGTGACTATAGACGCTTCTAGTGGATCGTTGACTTTATTCCAGTGTAAAGAATGCGCTATGTGCCCCATCTATCAGACTAGTAGATTATTCTTCTGACCATGTGTCAATCGCGGTAGAATTGCTTCCTCCGCGTGGCCGCAGATGCGTAGAATTCCTCACATAGATCACGCATACCACCATATAACCCGACAACCACTAGTTCTAATACGCTACGTCTCACACATAACCCCACCAGTCATACCGCTGCGCTAGTGTACCACCCAACCTCATAACTGACGCACCCCACGATCTTCCTCTTGCCTCTCACCGCGCGCTCATCTAATGCCTCGGGCACCTACCCTTAAACCCTCTGCCCCAACCCCGGCTACCACCAACCCAACACCCCGCCGACTTCCACCACGACAAAATCAACCCGACCACGATAACACACTCCCTACCTGTACATCACGTACAGGACTCCGGTTCAAACCCTGTTTCTCATTAACTTGCATCCCACCAATAAGAGATGATTGGGAATCGGTTGTTTCAAACTCAATGTTCGAATGAATTACTTTAAACCTCCACCAATTGCTGTTTCTTCAGTTCCAAGTAAGCTGCTGCTCCAAGAGCTGAAGTATTAGCTGATTCTCCTGTGTCAACTTTCATTGATCAGGATCTACTTAACAAGTATTACTTATCACACGAAACATGAATCTGTCTCTAATCATTTCTCAAGGTTTGAAGGAGACTCACTCAAATCACCAACATTGCATGATGATTCCACTTTAATGAATCTACCTTCAGGAAGACAACTTCCAAGGATCTCATCATTAATATGAGAAACTCCATACTCCATTCGAACACCCTTGGTAGATGGACTAAGGATCATTATAGCAACCCGTGATCGGTGAGCTTCATCGCTATGTATCTACAAGAAGCAACTCAAATCTGATGTCATGTGGTGTTATTTTGATGCCTTCCTTACTTCAGTAGAACCCAAGAACTTCAAACAAGCAATGACCGAACGGTCATGGATCGATGCAATGACCAAACCGTCATGGATCGATGCAATGCAAGAAGAAATTCATGAATTTGAAAGACTTAAAGTTAAGGAATTGGTGTCGTGTCCAGATAACGTGTTCTTGATCAAACTCAAAGAGATTTATAAGGTCAAAAGAGATGAATCTGGTGGGGTACTAAAGAATAAGGCTCGACTAGTTGCTCAAGGATTCAGATAAGAAGAGGGTATCGATTTCGAGGAATCTTTTGCACCGGTTGCTAGAATAGAGGCCATTCGTATCTTCGTAGCAAATGCCGCTCACAGGAATATGACAATCTACCAAATGGACTTCAAAACATCTTTCTTGAATGGCGAGCTCAAATAAGAGGTCTATGTTTCTCAACCAGAAGGATTTGTTGATCAGGACAACCCATCGCATGTGTACAAGCTCAAAAAGGCTCTTTACGATCTAAAACAAGCACCACGTGCATGGTATGATATGTTGTCAAGCTTCCTCATCTCTCAACAATTCTCCAAAGGTGTAGTTGATCCAACACTCTTCACACGGCATGCTAGAAATGACATATTACTGGTACAAATTTATGTTGACGATATAATATTTGCATCAACTAATATTGCCATGTGTAATGAGTTTGCTAATCAGATGACCAATAAGTTCAAGATGTCGATGATGGGGCAAATGTCATTCTTTTTAGGATTACAAATATCTCAAAGTCCCAGAGGCATCTTTATAAACCAATCTAAATATGCTTCTGAAATTGTTAAAAAATATGGTTTGCATTCTACTGATTCTGTCGACACACCCATGATTGAAAACAAGAAACTGGATGAAGATCTACAGGGGAAACCAGTTGATGCTACACTTTACCGTGGCATGATTGGATCCTTAATGTATCTTACATCTAGTAGACCTGACCTTAACTATGTTGTCTGCTTATGTGCCCGGTATCAGGCTAAGCCTACCAAAAAGCACTTACAAGCGGTGACAATGTATCTTTGGTACATTTTTAGTCTTTTAAGTCCGTTTTTAATGGAAAATGGTATGTGTAATTAAGCACATACCACTTATTCAGATGTCAATCATGCGGGGTGTCAGGACACTAGACGTAGTACATCGGGAAGCGCTCAGTTCTTAGGTGATTAACTTGTTAGCTGGTCATTCAAGAAGCAAAAGAGCACTGCCATATCGAGTACAGAGGCTGAATATATTGCCTTATCTGGGTGTTGCTCACAAATCCTTTGGATGCATTTACAGCTAATAGATTATGGCTTTAAATTCAATAAGATCCCTCTGTACAATGATAACAAGAGTGCGATTGCTTTATGCTGCAACAATGTTTAACATTCAAGAGCTAAGCACATCGATATTCGCTACCATTTCATAAAGAAGCAAGTGGAGAATGGAATCGTGGAGCTATACTTTGTCCGGACTGAATACCAACTGGCTGACATCTTTACTAAACCGTTGCCTTGAGAAAGATTCAACTTCTTGATCAAAAAGCTCGGTATGAGAAGCATGTCTCCGAAAAAGTTGAATCGTCTGGCAGAGGAGTGATGGTGGTAACTCATAACCTGTATCATATATACATAAGAAAACATAAAAAAATCCAAAAGGATTTTCCTTTTATAAAATTTTACAAAAACAAAAGAAAAAAATTAAAAAATCCGTAAAAATATGAAAATATGTATCTCTGGCATGCCTTCTAAAAATCGATAACATTTACGGCCTTAGAAATGTCATTCTCCCCCCCTCCTCGTGCTAGCTGAAGAGAGAGAGAGTATATACTCTCTCCTCCTCACACTCCTCCCCGCCAACCCACACAAGCAAACATTGCCATCTACGTTGGACCAATCAAATGAAGTATAAATATTAAATGTATCTTGTGGTATATGAGTATGATCAGTGAAAATCGATAACATTTACGGCCTTAGAAATGTCATTTAATAATGATACGAGGCTGTAAATGAAGTTTGAGGAAAAGTTTCAAAAGCTTACAAAACATGCCAAAATGGCTTGCTATTATTTCAGATAGCAACCCGGTCATCATTTTTTTTAAAGTGGCAAAAGTATTCCGTTAAAAAGGAGAGTTGACCGCTCAACGGGAATTTATTCTCGGGCATGGTCTACTTTATGACCATGCAAAGTCTTGTGATTACTTTGCATCACAACCCGCGCTTCTTATAATTCAATAAGTGTACGTTTCAGTGCGCTTATGCGTCAAAATAAGTGAAATCTTATTTTTTATTGGTAAAAAATTGTCTTTAAAATGAATCAGTGTTTTCTTAGTAATCGTAAAAAGATTTTTCAAAGACAATTCGACCACTCAAACAATGACAACAGCTCTTTAAATAGAAAACGGGTCATTATTTGAGGGGGAGAAATTTTCATCAAATAATCTTTTAAAACGGTCTTTCAAAATAAGTCACGGAATAAACGGATAAAGTTTTTGATAATGACGGATAACAATTTCAAGGGGAGTTAATGGATTTTAACTACACGAGCTTTAGATGTCATTTGTTTCAAACTTTAGGGACTTATTTGAAATATGAGACTCCTTAGTGAGTATAGGCTTTAAACGACAACACCTCATAGTTTTAAAAGACTTAGGATTGTTTGGAAATAATCAACTAGTTTTAATAGCCTTGAAGTTGATTCTCACGGGATAGATCTAAGCTTAGTTATACCTCAAACACGATCTCAAGTTTGTGTGCGTACAAGGTTTTGCTGATTCTGAGGTGTCGAAACCAGCAAGGGGGAAGGAGTAGATGTATACTTGATAGAGTCCATGGCCTTCTTTTGAAGTCACCTTCTTTAAATTTTAGACCTTCCTTTGTTTTTTTCGGGTGGACTATTTCAATAACATGGTGGAAGAGACATCTCGTCATTAGTCAATATGCATCATTTGAGTCCCTAGGGGGAAGTGTTGGGTGTATAATTACTTAAAACGTGACAAGAAATCTTTTTGATTCAATAAATGCTTCCTCAAACGGTTAATCACAAAGCTTATTTTTTAAAGAGAGTAGAAATAGTTGACAAAAGAGGTGCACATAGGTTTGATAAGTATGATGATTCCTTAAGTTAGTCAGTATTCTGCAGATAGAAATGAGTACATTTGGGACTTAGTTGACTTAGGTGTTTTCATTTTGACTACTTAGAGGGTAAAATTGTGACATTCGGGACTTAGTTAACTTTGATGTTTCAATTTATATCATCATTATCGTGTAAGGAGAAATACAGACATCCGGGACTTGATTGACTTTGGTGTTACGGTTTCGAATTAATTATGTTCTTCGGATATTTGGGCTTTTTACATCAAGACTGCTTGAGGCGGCTTGCAAAGCAAAGTTTGAATCTACTCCAAAGAAGGATTGACTGCTTTAGGGGGAAGCTAAGACAACTTCTTAAGAGAGACTACGGGGAAGACCTACAGCTGCTACAAAGAACCATATGATTCTATCATATGATGTTCTCATCATTCAGGGGGAGCAAATGGTTACGTGAATTGCTAAAATGTGGAAGTACCAAAGACCGACCATTTAAATTATTGTATTGGAGTTATAAGGGAGCTTTTAGTGATGATGAAAACTCTCAAAGTGTAAATTTATGAAGTTATAAGGCGGTTAGGCATAGGTATACAAATCCTATAATCCAGCCAGAACCAGAGGGATCTACCCAGGGATATCCACTAGTTAGTGTAGAAGTCCTTAGGTATGATACAAAAGGAGAAAAAGTGAGAATTAGGAATAATGCCGACTGAGATGGAGCTAACACTGGAACAAACCCAACAAGGTGTTAGTTATGAAGTCTCGGTAAGCATTGATGGGGTTTAAGATTGAAAAATAAATGTAAGGATAAAGGGTGAAAAGAAAGAAGCCCTCCATATACTTAGGCAGAAATCGGGTCAATACATAATTTGTCAGAAACACTAAGTTGTTGTTTGACATTAAAGGCAGTCATGGACTTAGTGACGCTATGCACAACCCTCCCTAGCCACTCAAGGTCTCTCAACAGACTCTTGTTTCATTTCTCACAGAGATTACACGCATTTCTATTGACTTTCTCACTCTGAGTTAGTTGATATTGAAAAGGTGGCAGTCTGCTCCAGTCTTCGGTCACTAAAAACAAAGTGCACTATTAAGTCTAGAGCCAAAATAGATCATCCATAAATCTCATTAGGACACTTGTCAAATCATGCTTGCTAGGTCACACAATGTGAATAACAAGTTAACATATTAAGAGTCCTACGCATTATCCTTGTGATTTTGCCAGAACATCCGAGTGATTTCATTCACTATGAAGATGGAAATCCTGCTTGAGTTAACATCAAACAAGCTCATGGTAGGTGACTTGTGTGATTCTATATGAATCAAACTTGTGATAACTAGAAAGAAACGATGGTGCGATTTTATAAGAATCAAACTTGTTCCAAGTTATGAATTGACGATTGCTGATAAATTTTTGAAATGATTAACACTCTCGATGTGTTACAAAAACACTTTAGTAAGTGACACGTCGATTGATTTTCAAATCAATTTTTTATTTTAATCGGTGAGATAGCAACTCGATAGTTCACTCATATCGTGTTGTCTGCTTTGAGATGTTCTGATAATGAGTACATGTTGAGTACGATGAATCTAATACATATGTGTTAGAAAGATTCAATACTACAGCTGGAAATCCTGTCAAGAAGATTCTTCTTAAATTGAATCTATCTGATCACAGGTCGATCCTCACGGATTCGAAGGTTACTCCAACCAAACACAGGTGAATGACAAAGCCATATTCTCCCCCCTGCTTTATTGCTAACTGTTTTATTTCAGGAATATTTAAAGATGGTGATGGGGGTACCTAATTCCAGCTGACTCACAAGATTCATAGCCACATGCTCATACCCAACCGACAAATATAAAGACATCATGAAAGCTCAAGTACATGTTTCAAGACTTCCGCTATTCTGATACCATACGTCCTTCTTGAAGCGACAAAGTGTTAAAGCTAAAGAAATTCAAGAAAATTGCATTATTAAAGTTTTTCAAGATTATCAAATCAAGAAAGGTATGAGCATGTCGGTCCATAAGTTACAAGTTCACAAGGTGGCAAAGTTTATAAGATGGCAAAAAGAGATTATGCTTGGTTGATGATCTCAAGGTGCTCAAGATCACATATTCACATACAAGTCAATATAAAGGAACAAGCTCAAGCCTAAAGTCAATGATCACTACGCAAAGAAGCAAGACAAAAGATTAACTATTACACAAAAAGGACTCAAGATCATGACAAGAAGCTTCAACGATTAATGATCAAGGTCACAATGAGAGATCACTATGATCACCCCTTAGAGGGAGATTGTTAGGAACACAGAAAGTGTTGATCATTTATGAGATCTCAACGATCGTCCTTAGGGGGAGATTGTTAGGAATTCGGTTTTTAGTTAAGTGATGATCATTATCGATCTCACGAGCCTTAGTAATAGTTAGTCAATTCAATGTAATATCTAAGTAATCTAACCGGGCCGGCTTATAGAAAGTCCAAGGAAAGCCCATAGAAAGCCCGGCCCGGCCCATCTATGTAAGTATATTTACCCTCTCCCCACATGGAGAGGGTGTTGGTTGTTCATTTCTCACATTACACTAAGCTAATATTATCCTTTTTCTTTCTCTCTCTAAGTGTTCATCCAACCATCTCTTTCCCTCTCTAAAAACCCAAAGTGAATCCAATCATACATGTGTTAAGATATTCTACAGTGAAAAGAAAGCTTTATAGAATGTAAGCTTTTATGTAAGATTTTCATACCCCGTTCTTTACAGTTCTGCAAAAATGGTAGCGTTGGGTAGACATTCAATACCATTTTCATCAGCAAGTTGAAGATCTCTTCTTATACTTGTTTCAATGATGATCACCTTCTTCTTATCCACTATGGCTTCTATCTGCACTTCTCCATTAACAGTTTTCACCTTTGCATTAGCCCAGAATTGCTCAATACATGCAGTATAGATTGTGGGATTAACCATTAACGCATATTTGATAGGACGTGTAACACCCCCAAATTGGTCGCAGCGGAATATGAGTATCCGAGAGCGTTACATTATAGATCAATAGCACAAGATATGAGAACGACATCTAAAAGAGTCGTTTAAAATACGATACATTGGATTTA
>BQNB010020375.1:0-44966 GCA_026074375.1 Tanacetum coccineum | reverse complement strand
ATCATGCATTAGAATGCTAGGTCATCTCCATCGAAACCTTTAATTATTCTTTCTCGGCGTAGTACTCTAACATTCTCGTACTCACTTAATTCATTAAGAACTTCAACGTCATCCGAATCATTATCTGAATGAGGAAATGGAGAAACAAGGGGTGTATCTATCGATTCGTCATCAGACTCAAGGTCATTTATGTTAGACTCTTTAGTTTGATTGGCGAAGTGGTTAAGAAATTGTTCACTACTCTCTAAGTGAGAGTCAAAAAAGGCCGAAATTACCTGTAGCTCATGGAGCTCTTGGACAGCTCTTGCGCGCAGCGCAACTGGTAGGACATGACGGTTATTGGTTGATGGTGGATTCGCGTTCTCCATAACGAAGAATGGAATAGTCAATGAAAATTACGAACAAACACACAAAGAAAAGATAGACTAGAAGAAAGCTAATATAACAGAAATAAAATCTCACTTGAAAGGATTCAAGCGAGTAGGACTAAGCTAAACTAAGTTCGAAACCTAACTATTCACCGGTAACAGCGCCAAAAACCTGATGTGTGCGGTTGTCGTAAAGACTTCTACACGAAGTTTTATAACTCCTTAGGCAGTGTACCTAATTGTTGTAGTATAGTATAGGCAAGACTCGAGGGTTGTTATCATTCTCTAGGGGAATAGGTTGGGAAGGATCGAACAGGGATTAGCAGAGATCTATAAGATTGAAAGGATATTCTTTTTATAATTTTATATTTAATAGAAAGCAGATTAAATCAATGGTTTGAGAGTTTGGTTTGATTAACTAATTAATTAAACTAAATATAATATATACTACTGGTGATAACTTTATGATAAGATAGTGTATTTACTTAATCATGCATTACTCATTAGATTGCTTCTCCTAATCATGTTGCCTTGTCACACTTGTGATGATCTGTGTAAGTATTTCCTAAGTCATGAATGAATTACACGAACCTGCCGTCTATTTAATATTCTGTTAAGGCAACGCACAAGTAAGGTAGTATGAAGACTATTACAAGGCCCCTAAGAGTATATTAAATGCAATTGAAATATCTTAAGAGGGGTCAACCATATTAGGGGTAAGGTAGTATGAAGACTGTTACCGATGGTATCTTTTCTACACTTCTCGCGTTTCCCTAGACGTCTATGCCAATTTAATATCTTATGGCTAGTTTTCTAAAGCCTAACGCGCACATTCATCACAAGAAGCAACAGTAAAATGATCTACAATCTCACTTTCATGCAATCATATGTAAATATAAGGGAGGGTGTTGGGAATAAATCTTTGCATGTTAGTACTTCTAGTTCAAGAGATTAATACTGCTCATATTATAACTAACAGTATTAACTGAGTTAATACTGCTAGTACAAGTTTAGTCCTGCTAGTGTTAATTTGTACTGGCAAAGAAACTTAATACTGCTGAAGACTTAAGACTGCCAGAAGAAGTTAAAGACTGCATAAAGATAAAGACGTCACTAAAACCCTAAAAACAGATTTGTATATATAAGAAAACAAGAGCGATGGCGTCGCTTTATGTTCCTGACGACGTCGTACCACAATGGTCTTCTAGGGTTTTTAAGTCGGCTTTGTTCTTACACCGTCTAGAATTCCATGACGCCGTCACTTGAAAACTTTGACCCCCTAATGCGCTTGTAAATGGCGACGCCGTCTCAACGCACTATATGCTTCTCTTCAAGATAGTTGGTGTAGAGTCGTAGTCTTGTCCGTTTCTTGTCTAATTGAGCCCAAGTCACTTGTATTTCCTCCAAATGTCATCCAAATTAGTCACTCGGATCCATCACTTTCAGTGGGTTTATCTAAGAATGCGACCATGTTGTGTGAACTAGCGAACTTTAGGGCAGCCATTGATGTTGGGTTATGATGATTAATAATGAAATTGAGTTAGGGTTTATAATTAGAGAGTATAACAAAGATTGAAATCGATTAGTGGATAGAATGAAACCCCAATTCGAAGTAATTTTAAGAAATCAGCCTCAACAGCATTAACTTAACAGCAGTACTAGTGTAAGCCTAACCAGCATTAAATGACCCAACATAGCCCAGCAGTAGTAAATTATGCCAGCAAGCATTAACTTAACAGCAGTAGTATGTTATGCTAACAGCATTAACTAACACCGGCAGTAGTAAGTTTATGCCTAGCAGCATTAACTAACACTGACAGTAGTAAGTATATGCCTAGCAGCATTAACTAACACTGGTAGTAGTAAGTATATGCCTAACAGCATTAACTTATTCCTACCAGCATTAACTTTAATTTCAGTCCAAAAAGCATTTTCATCATCAATTTTGATTCTCACAAGCTCTCTTTCTGTTTTTATTCTCACTATATCTCTCAATTCTTTTTTCTTATTGAATCACTCTGTCTGTTTTTTTATGTCACACATCTCTTTTTTTGTTTTTCATTCTCACCAATTCTCTCAATTCTTTTTCTCACCAATTCACTCTATCTGTTTTTATATCACATAGCTCTCTTTCTGTTTTTATTCTCACTATATCTCTCAATTCTTTTTCTTACCAATTCACTCTATCTGTTTTTATATCACACAACTCTTTTTCTATTTTTATTCTTACTATATCTCTCAATTCTTTTAGCTCACAAAGTCACTCTTTCTATTTTTGTTTCACACATCTCTCTTTATATTTTTCAGCTCACTATTTCTCTCAATTCTCACAGTATTAATTATACCAAACAGTAGTAAGTATAACTAACAACATTAACATAGCAGTATTAAGTATAACTAGCAGCACTAATTATACTTAACAGCATAAACTTTTAAGTTACAAGTACTTACTCCAATTTCCATCCTTAGCAGCTTTTGCATTCCTTTCCAGTCATCATTTGTGTATAATCCGCTGCATATGAACACAATTAACCTCCCCTCAATCAATACATCAGAGGTTAAGCATTCCAATACGTGCAATCAGATATTGAAATCTGCTAACATCAATCTTTAAGTGAGCCAGAATCGCAACATTCAAATCTGTGTGAATCTTTATCATGTGAATAAGCTTCTTCTCATTGGAATCTCTGATAAAGTGATGCCTAATCTCAATGTGCTTTGTCATTGAGTGAAAACAGGGTTCTTCACTATGCAAATGGTACTCTCATTATCAATATGAATCTTAGTCTGCATAAAGTTATATCCATAATCCAGCAATTGATTTTGGATCCAAAGCACCTATCCACAGTAATTAGAAGCATCTATATACTCAGCTTCAGTTGTAGAATTAGCAACCACAATCTGCTTCTTGCATTGCCATGAAATCAACCTACACCTAGAACTAAGACAACCTCCGTTGTGATTTCCTATCTAAACTGCATCATGCATTGTCCACTGTATAGTATATGCCACCAAATCAAAAGGTGAATCCTTAGGATACAAAGGCCCAAACTTAGATGACCTTTTAAGTACTTAAAGATCCTTTTCAACGAGCATGAAGAAGTGACACTATGTAATAGACCTTAGAATCTAGCACAAGCACATACTGCAAACATAATATCAGGCCTTGAAGAAGTTAGATACATCAATGAACCGATCATTAATCTATATAAATGTTCATATACATCCTCACCATCTGTATCTTTAAGCAAATCCTTTTGAGTTTCCATAGGTGTTCTTGCTGTCTTGACATCACTAAAACCAAACTTGTTCAAAATCTCATTCACATACTTGTCTTGACTAATGAAAATCCCATCTTCCTTTTGCTTTACTTGCATACCTAAGAAAAATGTGAGTTCTCCCATAGAACTCATTTGTAACTTCTTATGCATCATTTTCTCAAACTCAATACACATCTTCTTCCTTGTAGACCCAAAAATGATATCATCAACATATACTTGAACTAACAGAATATCACTTTTGTCAACAAAGTCTTGTCTATCTTTCCTCTCTAAAACCCATTGTCCAACAAATAAGTTGACAAGGTTTCATACCAAGCTCTGGGAGTTTGATGCAATCCATAAAGTACCCTTTCTCTTATATACTACTGTCAGGGAAGTCTAATCGTCAAAATCCATGGGGTTGACAAGCAAGGTACTCCTCTTTAATCTTTCCATACAGAAAAGCACTCTTGACATCCATCTGATACACCATAAAGTCTTTAACTGAGGCATAGGCTAAAAATAGCCTAATTGCTTCAATTCTGGCAACTGGAGCAAAAGCCTCATCATAGTCTATTCCTTCTTCGTATATGTATCCTTGTGCAACCAATCTTGCTTTATTCTTAATCATAATGCCTCTTTCATCTTTCTTGTTTCTATACACCCATTAGTACCAATGGCCCTTTTTCCATTAGGTAAATCCACCAAGGTCCAAACATGTTGTAACTTGAACTGTAGAAGCTTCTCTTGTATAGCTTATATCTAGCTTGGATCTTTTAATACTTAAATTACCTTCTTAGGCTCTTCTTGTGATAAGAAACATGCAAACAGATAATTCTAAAAGTCTTAATGGTTGGTCCTCTGCTGCACTGAACTAAAAATAGCTTGTTCAGTCACACTCTTTGTCATCCTTCTAGTTTGAGGTGCTGAATTCAAATCTCCAATAATTTGTTCAACTGGATTATCCTTGTGAATTCTGATAGTTAGAATAGGACTGACAAGGATGAATGTTTCTAAATTGTTCATGTCAGCCTCTGCACCAACATCTCGCATCATCTGAATAAACAATATCTTCTAATTCAGGCATATTTGGATCAGTTGGAAGTTCAATGCTTGTTTTTGGATCAACAACATTAACTTTTGATCCAGTAGTATTAACAGTTGAACTAACAACATTAACATTGTTAGTGTTGTTTCCATCACTAGCAGTATTAATATTGTTAGTGTTGTTAATATTATTATCCTTCTTTTGATTAATTCTTGGCTCTTCTGTACTTGGAGCCTCAATATCTTTCCCTTCAGTTGGATTTCCACTTTCATTCCCTGGATCTTCAGCATCCTTCTTTTTCTCCTCCCCTGGTGGTTTGAATCCAGCATCAGAAGAACTCTTTGAATCTTGAGAGAATAGTAGATCAGCAGGCCACATTGGGAGTAGAATGTAATCTTTGCCAGGTACTGTCTCCATTCTAGCTTTACATGCATCACTACATGCTTTTGTACATGCATTACCATTAGATTGATTACCAGCAACAACTGACTTATAGTTCATTGACTTTGTTAGTGCATCAATATCAAAAATCAATTTGGTCCACTTCCTGCAATGTTAGGTGTATTCTCACTAAACTGAACATGCAGGTTCTCTTCAACTATCCTAGTTCTACTGTTAAATACTCTGAATGCTTTGCTATTGGTAGAGTATCCTACAAAGAACCCTTCATCAGCCTTTCCATCAAACCTAGGTGGTCTATGGTATTAAGGATTGTAACAGGACACCCAAATGGTCTTATGAAGCTTAAGGCAGGTTTTCTACCTAGAAAAAGTTCATAAGGGGTCTTGTTATGAGGCTTGATAACTAACACCCTATTTTGGACATAACAAGCAGTATTAACTACTTCAGCCCAGAAAGTTGTTGGCAATTTTAAATCAGCTAGCATAGTCCTAGCAGCCTCTATTAGTGTCTTATTTTTCCTTTTTGCTACTCTATTTTGTTGTGGGGTCCTAGCAATACTAAATTCCCTCTTAATACCCTTCATTTCACAGAACTGATTCATGACCCTATTCTTGAATTCAGTCCCATTGTTACATCTAATCACTTTTACCTTAAGGTCTACTAGATTTTCTATGCCAGTAATGAATGTTTTAAGAATTTCACTAGTTTCATCCTTAGTGGCTAAAAAGAAAACCCAACTAAACCTACTAAAATCATATGTGACAACTAGGCAGTACATCTTTTTCATTAAACTCTTTACAAATGTTATGCCAAACAAATCCATGTGCAACATTTGTAATGGTTGGCTGATTTGGTTGGTTGATTGAACTGACTATTTTGGTCTTACAAGAAGCTCTATGTTGCTTTCCCTTCTGACAAGCAACACAAGTTTGATTAATTTCAAAAAGTTTTGAAGGTAAACCTCTTACAAGGTTTCCCTTTACCAGTTTATTCATTGTTTTGAAATTTACATGTCCAAGCCTCCTATGCCAAAGATTAGATTCATCTGGTGTGGCTTTTGCAAAGAGACAAGTGAGACCTCCTTGAGGAATAACATTCTTTAAGTCAACACTGTACATGTTATCCTTTCTAGGAACTTTAAGTAAAACATGACTTTCATTAGTTAACTTAAAGTCTGGAGACAGAACAACACATTCAGTATCAGTAAAGAGAACACTATTCTTCTTGTCACACATTTGTGAGACACTGAAGAGGTTAAATTTTAGTTCCTTTACAAAATACACATCTTCAAAATCTAATTTACTAGTTCTTATTTTACCTTTCCTAGTAATTTTCCCTCCTTTGGAATTACCTCCAAAGGCAACAAATCCTTTATTAATTTCTTCATAATTTGTAATATAGGATCTGTTTCCTGTCATGTGCCTAGAGCATCCACTATCAATCACTCCTTTATGCTTCAAATCTTGCTGTGGATTTCCCTGCACACAATGGTAGGAGAATTAGTTTCTTTTGGGGACCCAAGCCATAACCGACTTGGATCTGCCTTGTGCATCAACATAGTTAAATCTTTTAAAGGACATTGATGCACCATTGTTTATTGATAAAAATTGGCGAATAGAACGAGAAAGAAAGAACAACAGTGGGGTGAAAGAAAACTCAAAAAGAAGAAATGAATGGATACCCCTACACCCTAGCCCCCTAAATTACAATCCAAAAAAGAAAGTGACACCCCCCCCCCATTCAGTGTTACCAAGAGAGGGTTACCCTTTCCTTGACCTTTGATTTTTCCTCCAGAGGTACTATCCCTCTCCTCGATTAAAGCTTTTAATTCTCTACTCCCTTAAAGTGTGAGTTCCCTTAGATGTTCGACTGCTTCTCGACCATAATCCTCATCAGAGGTTGGTACCTTTATGTATGCAAGTTTGCAAAGTAGCGCCAATCCTGGTGCAAAAGATACACGTGGATCAAACGGGCGTAACTGGCTGTAAGTAACAACTCCTTGATTTCCTTGATTCAGGTAAAACACTTGAAAAATGTCTTTAATTGTTTGTTTAACCCCGTGTGTAGCATGTACCTTACACGTCTATAAATAAATTAAGATTAAAGTCATATCACAAAACTGAAGTAGAAAAGATTATCTTTCTCTCACAATGGCTCGTTTCCATGAGTTGTCAAATTATGCAAGAACGAGATCACCCTTCTTCGGATTAAATGATTCAATCAAGGGTGGTGTTTATGAGAGTCTTAAAGAATCTAATTGTTGCAGGACTGAAGCATATCTAAGATCTGCAACAGCATGAACATAAAACTTGCCTTCATCAAGGACTTCAGTCACCACAACCTGAAATTAGGCACTAACATAATGAAATCCCAAAATTAGATTCGTAAGGAAAACATCAAGTGCATTGATCAATATTATAACTCCTGTAGACCTTAAATTTGTCTTTCTGCGTTTTAACAGGAGTTAAGTCCATATGGTCTTCCCATATCTGCAACAACAAAAAGAATCAATGGGAGCATGATTCCAAAGAAAAAAAATTAAAATATCTATAAAATAAACCAAGCTTCTTGCCATCAATTTACGTTTCTTGGCAGACTGCTCAGCCCGAGCAAGAAGGTGAGCATCCCGGATGCCATTTGCAAGCCCCGCTTTTAGCAGAGTGATCCCGACATTAGTTTTTGATTCCCAAAGTGATCCCAAGTAGGTCCCTGTTCTATCAACCTTGTCCACTTCAATCTGAACCCCAAAAAAAAACAAATATAACACAAAGAAAATGAACTACATAGTAATTGTTAATACATGATCCTAGGGTTAAAAAGAATATTACCTCGACATCCTTCCGCATAATCATCCATCTAATAAGAGAAACTGCCTCATCTGAGTAAGGCTCGTCATAAACCAGGCATCTAACACCAGAAAGTGAGAACTCAAACTGCATTTTTCCTTAGGGATAGATAGTCTAAATCTATGACCGTTATATACATATTCAACGACAGCAGTTAGCCTCTTGTTATGCAGTGTTGAGAGATAATCTATGTACTTCTTACTGGAATCCTAAAGATACCTATAAATAATAAGGATGTCAAAACATGACACATAAAACATATACCGGTCACAATCAAATAGGTAGTTAAGTTCTACACACTATCATGAAATATGTGACACCATCACTCGAAGAATCTCCAGCGGGATGAATCCCCTTCCTCCGAGAATCATCTTTACTTCCCTTACCTTTGGACAACAAATAGACTGACCCAAACCTAATTACCCTTGAATCTGCGGGTCTAGCTGGAGTAGCAGTACCATCAGCAAGAGGCGCCTTTTAAGAATATCCCATTACCACCTCCACCTAAATACAAAGAATAAGTTATCATTACTTGGCAACTTTTGTATTTCAAGTTATTATAGATAAACTTAAAGATGGCCGTTTCAACACAATTACCTACTCACGTTGCAAATTTGGGTTGAGTCATATCTCAGACAGCTCAATTTGATCAAATCAACATATTTTGCTTTACAAAGAGCACGTAGAACATTGCCCAGAGTCTATTTTCAATGCATACCACCTCATAAATGATATATCCAATAATGAAATTCTTATTGTACTGAAATTATTATTGTACATGAAAACTCTGAATTCCTCCCAGCTTGTCAATCTTGCCGACCCTAAATAAATGCTAAAATCTAACTAAAATAATCGATCTCTTATTTGACGCCCAATTAATATTGTTCTTAAAACTCTCTTGCTCCACGGGCATAAGGAGTGGGCTTCTTCCTTCTTAGAGGATTTCCGAGTGTTGGACACATTATACTTGAGAGGTTGACTCGTCGCTCAGCTGCTTGACTCCCACATGGTAGAGAACTGTCAGCAACAATGATACAGGCCCCACTAACAATTTCAACTACCTGCAGCAATTTGAAGCTTATAATATTGTCTAAATAAAATATGAGAGAACTAAAAAAGAAGAGCGGGATAGGGCAGTAGAACAACACAAATAAGAGGAGTGAGGCTCAGAAGTGAACATTATTTTGGGACAATCTAAAATAGAAAGGTAAACAATTATTTTGGCATGGATGGAGTAACAATAAATATCTCTCTCCTAAAATAAGCATATAGATAACAACACACTCTTCCAAAAATAAGATAAACCTAGATAATACCGAAAGACCAGGTGGACAAAATAAAAAAGATATTGATTATGATCCTCCATCAAAGAGATAGTTCATGAGACAGATAACAAATCTAGATTAATGGAGATTCTGCATATATTATAACCTTAGATATAAATAAGTATGAGTATTTGTATCTGTTGATTACAATAGAATAGATCTTTAATCCCTTAGCTTGTATAAGGTATAGTTATGCAAGATAAATCTAACACAACTATAGTAGAAACTTTGATTATGAATATCAAAGACTATGCGAAATCTAGTCAATGATACTAAGAAGAATTTCAATGAAACGATAATAAACAAGATCAATAACAAACAGTTTACTAAACTTTCAGCCTTAATATAAAACGAACACTCTTAATAGTGTTAGGGTTACAAAACCTTAAAGCTAAGAATAACACTTTTTTAGATATCTGAATTGTATAAACAGTATGCCCTAGGACCTCCTTTTATACACCAAGGAGTCCTACAAGGCTTACAATACTTTCCTAAGTTATCATGATCTTCTAAACAAATAACTTATACGAATCTTTTACAAAAATATCTCATACTTATCCCGTAAGTAATCTTGATAAACAATCTTCATCTTTATCCTTTCTCTTGTCTTTATCCTTCTGACAGTAGAAACTCTTCTAGCAGTTGTAATCTTTCAGCAGTTGTAACCAGCAGCATTAACTTTTATACCAGCAGCACTAACTTAGCAGCAGTAACTTCCAAACAGCTTCAAAAAGTCTTTTAATCCCAACAATCCTCCCCTAAACTTGATGTTCATCTTCTGAATCTTCAAGTTTCTTGATTAAAAGCTTTATCTTCACTAGGAGGATGCATTCAAACACTTCTAGGATTCTTGAGCTATTTTGTCATGAGCTTAAGAAGTTGATAGCACATTTCATTCCAATGGTCAGCTTGAAGCTTCTTGTTGAGCATTTCTGTGATTGTTGCAGGTGTAAGTGGATATCTCTTTTCTACCAGCATAAAGATATGCAGATTCTGAAATCTCACAAAATGTACTCCACTTGAAGAAAATAGCTTCCAAACTGTCACTTTGTGTCCTTGTAGATTCCTCCACACTTCACTTTCTACATCAGGTTCAAACATCACTTTCAGATCACCCCATAACACTCTCTCATAGCCCTCCTCTGGCCTTGTTAACCCATGCTTAGCTTTAACCAACTTCTAGAGAGTTTCCAAGTCTTCTCTGTCAATATTCTGAAGCATCTGAATCATTGATGAGTACCTCTTTGAACTTCCATCAGCTCTTATGATTTGAAAGTATCCCATCTTTCCTTCTTTGATGATTTTCCAGTCAACAATGATTAGAGGCTTAGTGGCTAGAGGTATAGCATCAATTGCTACCTCATCATCAGGAACTATCTCCATATGCTTTTTCATCTCTGCTTCTTCTTGATCATCATCTACTTCAGCTTCTACATTCTCATCTAACTTCTGCTTCTTTAAATTTTCAGATTCAAGTTCTTCTCCTGCTCTTTTAGAACTTCCTTCTGTTCTTGTCTCACTGCCTTTCACTAACTCTGTATCCATGTCTACAAATGTGTTTACTCTTTTCATTTCTTTGTCAAATAACATCTGAATATCCTCAAAGCTTTTGGTCTTCAATTGATTATGCTTGTATCTAGCCATGTTTTCAGATAAGTAGACATTGTATTTCTCTTTTGAGCCTTAGTTGGTGGTTTTCTTCTCTGCTCTTCTACTCTAAGTCTTGCAAAATGCTTCTTCCTTTTATTCATGAGCTCCACAAACAATCTTGACTTTTCTTCAATAGTCAATTCTCCTTGCTCTTCTGCCTGTAATCTTATAGCTAGCTCATAATCTGCATCCATCATAGCTTGAATATGATCCCATTCAGAAATGTTTGCATCTTCTTTTCTTTGTCTTGCAAGCCTATCTTCTTCTTCCAATTCAGCATCTAATTGAGCTTGAAGTTTTTGAGCAACCTCCTTATCAAACATAATCTGATCTTTCTTCTTTAAAGGTTTTTCAGGCTCAACCATTTTTGCCTTGCCTTTGTCTTTAGCATGTGGAAGTTGTGATGGTTGTGAAGGTGATGTTGTTGTTGTAAATTCACTTGGTTCTTGAACTATAACCCCTCTAGCCTTGGGTTTTGCAGCTTTGATCTCTATTAAAGTCTGAGCCAGGGTCAATTCATCAACAGTTGTTGTTGTAGTACTGTCAGTAGTAACTTCAGCAGTACTAACTACAACATTAGCAGTAGTAACTACTTCACCAGCAGTAGTAACTGGATCAGCAGTACTAACATCCTTTTCAGCCATATCAACCTCTTTCTCTGCCATATCTTGTTCATTATCAAGAACACCAGTATCAAACATTAAATTATCACCATACCTCCCTTGAGTCTCATCAACTAATGTAACCTCTGCATCTTGGTCAATTTCATCAATTTTCCTCCCCTGTTTGGATGCATCCTCCTGATCACCCAAACCTTCATCTTCAGAGGAAACCACTCTTGCAGATCTACCAACCTTGTATAATCTTCTGAGCCTGTGAGTTCTTGACCCTCCTTTCTTTTCCAGCTTCTTAACCCTCTCTTTCAATTCAGTAATCTCTGCAGCTTGAGAGGTCTTTGTTTTCTCTAAGTCAAGAACTCTTTGTGATAAGCTGGTACAAAGTTCCATCAATTCATTTAGTTTCAGTCTATCCTCACCACTAAGCAGTGGATCATTGGAATGTGTAGGTACACTTGCCACATTTTTAGTATCATCAGTTACAGGTTCTGTAGGACCACTAAGTTGAGGAACCACATTGTCTTCATTCCTCTGTTTTGCTTCTAGGAACTGTATCTTCTGGGGTTTAGAATGTTGAATGTGTTTTGAGTATAGTGGGTGTATGATGGGAATCAGTTGGTATCTCTGAACCTTCACCTACTTGTTCTTGTGCTTGAACAATCATGGTTGGAAAGCAAAGGTCGGTCCCTACAAAAAAAGTCTTTTTGCCCTTTCTCTTTTAGTTAGCAAAGACCTTTCTTTAGATGAGAAGGTGTAACATAAGATCTCTTTATGTTTTGGACTTTCCTCAACTTGTATTATCCAGAACAACTTGCACAAAACCTGGACCATTACAAATTTAAGCCCGACCTCTAAGTTTCTTCACCATATTATCAACAATGTACTTTGAAAGTTAATTTTTGGTTTGTGGCAGACAGATGACAAGCAGAGGCCATAGTGCACTAAATTCGTTCCAAGCAGTAGTCTATCACTAAGGCATTGTAGAATGTATGGATAAGAGAAATTTCCATTGAGGTGAAAAGAAAGTTTATAGAATGTGATACTTTTGTGTAAGATTTTCATACCCATGAGTGTTAAGCTGGTTCAAAAAATTATAGCATTTTTGGCAATACATTCAGTAACCTTCAACATCTTCTAATTAAAGATCACTTCTTATACTTGTCTCAGTGATGATCACCTTCTTCTTATCCACTAGGGCTTGAATCTGCACTTCTCCATTAACAGTTTTCACCTTTGCAGTAGTCCAGAATTGCTCAATACATGAAGTATAGATTGTGGAATTAACCGTTAACGCATATTTGATAGGATGTGCGTTTAAAAAATCCACAATTTGCTCAAATCCATCACTTTCAGTAGGTTTATCTAAGAATGCGACCATGTTTTATGAAATAGCAAACTTTAGGGCAGCCATTGAAGTTGGGTTTTGATGATTAACAATGAAATTGAGTTAGGGTTTATGATTAGAGGGTATAACAAAGATTGAAATCGATTAAGTGATTGAAAGAAACCCTCAATCGAACTATTTATGAAATCACCCTCAACAACATTAACTTGAACTAGCAGTAGTAACCCAGCAGTAGTAAGTTATGCCTGACAGCATTAACTTAACCAATAGTAGCCCAACAGTAGTAAGTTATGCGTGGCAGCATTAACTTTGAGTCACCAGCATTAACTCCAATTTCATTCCAAAAAGCATTTCCATCATCAATTTTGATTCTCACAAGCTCTCTTTCTGCTTTTATTCTCATTATATCTCTCAATTCTTTTTCTCACCAATTCACTCTATCTGTTTTTATATCACACAACTCTCTTTCTGTTTTTATTCTCACTATATCTCTTAATTCTTTTTCTCACTTATTCACTCTGTCTATTTTTATGTCACACATCTCTCTTTCTGTTTTTATGCTCACCAATTTCTCTCAATACTCACAATATTAATTATAACAAACAGTAGTAAGTATAACTAACAGCATTAACATAGCAGTATTAAGTATAACTAGCAGTACTAATTATACTTATCAGTAGAAAGTTAGCCCAACATCACTAACTTGAATTTCATCCTTAGCAGCTTTTCCATTCCATTCAAATCATCATTTATGTATAATCCACTGCATATTACATAATTAACCTCCCCTCAATCAATACATCAGAGGTTAAGCATTCTAATACTTGCAATCAGATATTGAAATCTGCTAACATCAAATGCTTTTGTGAGCAAATCTATAACATTCTGATCTGTGTGAATCTTTATCATCTGAATAAGCTTCTTTTCATTGAAATCTCTGATAAAGTGATGCCTAATCTCAATGTGCTTTGTCTTTGAGTGAAAAACAGGGTTCTTCACTATGCAGATAGTACTCTCATTATCAATATGAATCTTAGTCTGCATAAAGTTATATCCATAATCTAGCAATTGATTTTGGATCCAAAGCACCTGTCCACAACAATTGGAAGCAGCTATATACTCAGCTTCAGTTGTGAAATTAGCAACCATAGTCTACTTCTTTCATTGCCATGAAATCAACCTACACCCTATGTTAGAAACAAGAAAAGTATCAGTCACTTCCAAGTTGTAATAGTCTTAGCCCGTAGTTTGTTATATGATTAGTCTAGTAAGCTAGTCTGGCCCAAGGCCCATGGAAAGCCCGTTAAGGCCCATGGTCGGCCATGTATGTAGTTGATATACCCTCTCCATGCCTTGGAGAGGGTGGTTGGTTGTTTCATTTCTCATTTTACACACATAATAATATTATCATCTTTCTCTCTCTAGAAACCTTCCAACCCACTTCTCTCTCTAGTTCTTGCATAATATTAAAGATTACTAGTATTCTTCAATTGGTATCAAGAGCCATGGAGTGGTGTGTTTAGTTTTTTTTTAATTTGTGTTCAAAACCTTTATAAAGAGCAAAATATTAATTTAAAATTTTTCGGCTTAAAAACCTTAAAGTTGTCATTTTTCTTGTTCCTATAGGGTTAGTAACACTAGTTGTACAAGATTTTTTGCAAAAAACCAATCAAAAATGTGTCTTTTTGAGTTTTGAAAATTTAGGTTTCGTCTCAGTTACAACCGAACTAGTCTTGTCTGTTGGAACCGAACTAGAAGATCGAACGAGTTAATCGAACTAGTTAACCGAACCAGTGGAACCGAACAAGACTATGGCACGATGCCTATCTTCAAAGAAACTTCTCTCAGACTTGGTTAACTAGAACAACATCTTACTAAAGATATACTTTCTAGGACTGATTGCACAACTACTTTGACTAATCTCAGAACAAAGTTTGAAAATGCTTTCAATTCAGAATTCGAAGAGCGTATGAGGAAATATACACGATACAATGCTCAATCCTTCAATGATGCAATGATCTGTACCATAGATTCCATTCGGAAATACATGCTTGAGATAATTCTTCATCAACAACGGACTCTACATTTGTTGAAACAAAAGACGTTGATGCAGACACAAGAAGATCATTCAAATCAAACCCAAGCATTGAATCTGATTCATTGAAAGTTGATTTAGTTGTCAAAAACCCCCCCAAAACTCTGTTCTGAGAAAGAAGACAGTAATTCAGAGACTGCATCCAACAAATCAGCAAAGGAATGCAGCTTGAATTCTGAACCACAAGATGTTCATGCAATCAAATACAAGATGTCAAAAGCAAAAGAAAGATGCATGGCATATTTTCGATCTCTTCATTCACACCTTCAAGTTCTTTCAAAAGAGATTAAAAGGCACGCACATACGAACATGGATCATACGGGCATTCATGTCAATCTTGGTCAGATTTGATACTTTCCACAAGAACAATCTACCACCTTAGATCAACTACAAAAGCAACTTGACAAAGATGAATTTCAAGAAGATGGATCCATAACCGCCTTTTGGGTGGTAAACAACCAGTTCCAAAAGTTCATCGATTCAAAGTTTACATTGGATTATGACAGTCAAATGACAGACACGTACTTTGTTGAATACACTGGAATCGAGGTTCAACACTTCAGAGATACACTACTCCAACACCTGGGTAATGTTAAGAAGTCCGTTGCTGAAAGACACGTCATCAAAGACAGTATGAAGAAGGGTGAATAAAAGATAGATGCAGACGCAAGAGAGTAAGAATGATACGTAAAAGCATTGATGCTGAAGTGGTTGAACACGTAAAGCAATAGGAACAGACTCAACAGTGCAAGATGACAGCAGCAGGTCAGGGAATGATACAGATGCTGATGATGCAGATATCAGACCCATTTATGACGAAGAGCCAATGGCTGAGGTACAATTGACTGCTGAATGCAATATCTTTGCTATAGGACAACAGCATACTGAGCAACCTGAAATCATTGTTGAAGGTAGGGTTGACCAGTATCCTGAAACATGTCAAGTTAAAAGTCCTATGCTTGATTCATCACCTGATAACCAGACAACTGAATACTCAAAACAATCACTCGAGTCTAAAAATATTTTGCTCAAAGAGACAGTTGCCCAATTTCAAAAAGATTTTTCAAGAATGGAAGCACATTGCATTGCTTTCGAACTTAATATACAAAGATCAATCTTAAAAGCAGGGCAACATGGTCAAATTTTGAATGAAACAAGTGATAAAGCCAGATTCAAACAAGGAAATTGATGTACTTGATACATGAACAATCAAAATAGCAACATAGTGTGAGGCTATATTACGTAAAGGAAAATGAGAACTTTGAAACAGCATTACAAAGATTTGTATGATTCTATTAAAATCACGAGATCTAAGACTACAGAACAACAGCTCTTTCTTGCGAATAAATGCTGAATTAAAAGCTCAGATTCAGGAAAAGTTTTTGCAATTGCTGCTTTAAAAAATGACCTTAAGGAAGTTAAAAGGAAATAGTGTAGATACTAAAGTTTGATAAACATCAGTCCTTGGGTAAACCGTGTGTACCATCACTCAGAAACCAATCATTGTTAGACAACCAAATGCGTTTAAATCTGCAAGGGTTTCAAATGACAAAACAACGTTTTGCCTCCAAGTTGATGTGAACAAAGAATGTTGTCAAAACCAGTCACCAACTATTTGCCCTAAGAAAACAGAATCCACCTTTGCAAACAATCACATGATTGCATCTAGCTCATCGTAGGAATAAGTTCTAAGAACATCCAAGAATTAGTTCAAATGACATGTTCATAGATCACTATCTAGATGTACTAGAAAAAGATACAAACAAGAGATAAGGAACCCACAACTAGTGTCCTACTTCTGCAGAATTCAATCCTTTGTCAAGATGTTGATACTTTCACAAGACCATGCCTCCGCAACGTAGATCAACAACAAAGCAACATTACAAAGATGAAATTTCAAGAAGATAGGATCCTGACAGCTTTGGTGGTAAACAACCAGTCAAAGTTCATCGATTTCAAATTTTCATTGATTATAACAGTCAAATGACAGACGCATAGAAAGGAGAAGGATAAAAAAAAGCAAACAAGAAAAGAACGTACTTTTAATACACTGGAACAAGGTTCCACACACTCAGAATACACTACTCCAACACCTGGGTAATGTTAAGAAGTCCGTTGCTGAAAGAACACGTCATCAAAGACAGATGCAGACGCAAGAGAGTAAGATTGATACGGGTAAAGCATTGGATGCTAATTTGGTTGACACAGAAAGCATTAGGACAGACTCAACAGTGCAAGATGACAGCAGCAGGTCAGGGAATGATACAGATGCTGATGATGCAAATATCAGACCCATTTATGACGAAGAGCCAATGACTGAGGTACAATTGACTGCTGAATGCAAATCTTTTCTATATGAGACAACAACATACTGAGCAACCTGAAATCATGTTGAAAGGTAGGGTTGACCAGTATCCTGAAACATGTCAAGTTAAAAGTCCTATGCTTGATTCATCACCTGATAACCAGACAACTGAATACTCAAAACAATCACTCGAGTCTGAAAATATTTTGCTCAAAGAGACAGTTGCCCAATTTCAAAAAGATTTTTCAAGAATGGAAGCACATTGCATTGCTCTCGAACTTAAATATCAAAATCAATCTTTAAAATCAGGGCAACATGGTCAAATTTTTTGAATACACAAGTAATAAATCCAAGATTAAAAAGGAAATTGGATGGACCTTGAAACAATGAACATCGATTAAACAAGATTGTGGCTACATTACTAAGTAAATGAACTTTGAAACAGCATTACATAGATTTGAGTGATTCTATTAAAATCACGAGATCTAAGACTAAGACACAACAACAACTTTGCTGCTAATAATCTGATTAAAAGCGCAATTCAGGAAAAGGTTTTTGCTAATTGCTGCTTTGAAAAAAACTTAAGGAAGTTAAAGGAAATAGTGGGTAATACTAAGTTTGACAAAACACCAGTACTTGAAACCGGTGTACCATCACTAAGAAACCAACATTGTTAGACAACCGATATGCGATTGTAAATCTGAAATGGCGCAAATGTCAAACACTGTTTGCCTCCCAAGTTGATGTGAATAAGATTTTGTCAAAACCATCACTCATCATTATTGCCTAAGAAACAAATCGCCTTTGCTAACCTGATCCAATGATTGCATCTAGCTCATCTAGGAATAGTTCTAAGAACATGCCAAGATTTGATTCAAATGACAGTTCCATATTCAACTTATCTAGATGAAGCTAGGAAAAAGACACAAGAAAGAGATAGGAACTCAAAAACTAGTGTGATGCTTTCTGCTAGATTTCAAAGCACTGCTGATGGTAGCAAACCAAAACCTAGAAGCAACAATCAAACATCTAGGAGTTTGCCTGTATCTAAGAGTACTCGCGTTACGATAACGGCTAGTACCAAAGCAGATCCACTCTAAGAGTTCTAGTTCTTTCTCATATTCCAAACAATTTGTTTGTTCTACATGTCATAAGTGTCTTTAATGCAAATCATGATGCTGTATAACAAAACTCCTGAAGGAAGTAAATTCACGTGCTAAGATTCAATCCCATAAGACCAGAAACAGTAACAAACCCGTAGATCAAAAGAGTCATACTCAGAAACCTGGTAGGCAGATCTTTACAGGACATAGGTTTTCTCCTAATAAGACTTCCGCTGTGTATGAGAAAACATCTCCTAGATCTGATCTTAGGTGGAAACCCACGGTAGAATTTCAAATCTGTTGGTCATAGTGGATTCCTACAGGAAAATTATCAAACTCTGCACAAGCAAGTTGACAGTGAACCCCACATGGTTCAAAATGTAGAATATCCCTAATATTCATGAATGCAAACAAACTCTGGATGTAAGTGCAGGTACATCAATCAATGTTCAGAAGGAACAAAGTCTTGATTTAAGTGTAGGTACCTTATGTAATGTCAACAAGGAAAATCTCAGAGTATGGCTGCTGAAAAAGCTGATATCTCAGAAACCATTATCAAAGTGGATTCATAGATGATGATACATATATACATGACGCTGTTTACAACAGTTCAGGCCTCAAACCTCAATGTCAAATGACGTCTGTTCACAACAGTTCAGGCCTCAAACCTCAATGTCAAATGACGTTTGATCACAACAGATCAAGCCTCAAACCTCAATGTCAAATGACGTTTGAACAAAATGGTTCAAGCCTCGCACCACAATGTCAACAGAAGTTCATCAAGCAGCTGAGACAGTAACAACGTCAAATGAGCTGGATTTGCTATTCGGTCTCTTTTTCGACCAATATTTCAATAGAGAAAATCAAGTTGTTTTAAAGTCTTCCGCTGTCACTACTACTGATGCATCAAATAAACGTCAACAACAACCTGATTCAACTTCATCCACTTCAACTCTAGCTACAACTGTCACTGCTAATGGAAACTTCGATTTGTAAATATTTTTATTCTCTCTTTATTTTTTATTTATAAAAAAAAATAGAAAAATATAAAACCTAGAAAAACAAAATATAAAATCAGAAAAATTTCAAAAATACCAAAAAGAATCTTCTCGACATGTCTCTTGGAATCGATAACATTTACGTACCTAAAATGTATTTAACAAGACACGGGCGTGTAAATGAAGTTCGAAACAGAGTTTTCAAATGCTTCAAAACATGTCATTTCCTAAATTTTCTCAATGACTTATGTACATTTCAGTGCATAACTCGGTCCCGAATGTAATAGGGAAGTGTACGCTTCAGTGCGCTTACTCTAAATAGGAAAGAATGTCTACTAATCATTTTTTAAAATCGTTAACATAAATTTTTTTCAAAAAGAACTTTCAATGTCAAAATTGTCTACAATATAATTTGTGGTATTTTTCTATAAAAAGTGGTATTTGTTAAAATTGTGTGTTCAACACTCCCTTCCTCGAATAATTTTCTGAGGGGGAGCTTTTTAAAACAAAGCCTTTTAATGTGTCGGATACATCTCATAAATGTCAATTTTATGTATCCAAACACATTTTGTGAAATTAAAATGTGGAAACTTATAATGTCAATATTATATACACTGTCACTAAGGCATCTTACTCCGACTTTAACATTATGTGTTCATATCAATTTTCATTCTAATGTCAAGCTTTTAAATAAATATTGGTATCCCACATATACTTTAGAGAGGGGACTATCGAAATCTAAATTCATGCAATTTCGTGTATAATTTGCTTCCCCATGAATTTTTCATGCAAATATGTTAATCAATTGGTATTTCAAATACTAAGTATTTTATTATTTAAAATAAGGGGAGAAAATGTGATTAAAATATGTTATAGACGAATATGATCTTTAAGACTCTAAGTGCAACTCTTTCCTTCATGTGCTAAACAATTCGAATCTGAGCACACTGTAGTGGTATTTGAAAATAAAGTCAAAAAATGGTTTTATGGTTCGAATCTTTATACCCAACAACTATTAATTCACGACGATTCTAAGTCATAAGGTGGTTTAGTTTAGGTATATAAGTCCTACGATCCAACCAGAATCGGAGGGATCTACCCAAGGACACATCATAGTGTGAATATCATCCTTATAAGATTAGATAAGAATGTGTATAAAGGAAGATGCCGACTAAGTTGAGCTAACTCGGAACAATTATCAACAAGGTGTTAGTAATGACGTCTTGGTAAGCATTAAAGGGGTTGAAGAATGAAAAAGAAATGTATGGATAAAGGGTGAAAAGAAAGAAGCCCTCTTATACTTAGGCAGAAAACGGTCCAATACGAAACTATCAAAATCACAAAAGATTATGTTGATATTGAAGAAAGTCGTCATGGACCCATGATGCAATGCACAGACCCTCCCCAGCCATTCAGTTCCTCTCAAAGAAACTTGGTCTCATTTGTCACGGAATACACACGTTATCTAATGTCATCTCACTCGAGATGTTGATATTGAATAGGTGGCATTCGTTCCAGTCCTCCGATTACTAAAACCAAAAGTGCACAAATCGAGTCTAGAGCCGAGAAGAGATCAATATAAATCTCATTAGACACAATGTCAAAATACACTTGTTGAACACCATAAAGTTCACAAGTTGTAACAAAGAGTCCTACCATTATCTCAATGAATCTTGCCAGAACACCGATGATACTTGAAGTATTCATAGTGAAGAGGGAAATCCAGCTTAGCCAACTCAAACGAAGCTCTTTAGGCGACTTCAAGATTCTACATGAATTCGACTGAGATAACTGGATATCGATTTTTGTCCTGTAAATGAATGGACACTAAATCATAAAAGATAGTAACTATCTGATTCACTCTTACCGTGTTGTCTGCTTTGAGACGTTACGGTAATGAGAACTAGCAAGCATGTGATTTTAATACATCGTGTTAGATAAGATCCAACCTTTAAGCTGGAAACCCTGTCAAGGAGATTCTTTGAATCTACAGTGATCACAGGTAAGTTTTATAACTTATAAAAACAGGAAACCTAAGTTAAAGCAACCGAAAAAAAACAAGTGGTCAAGATGAATGACAAAGCGATATTCATCTTTTATTGCCTACTAGCTTATCGTTCAGGTTAACGACGGTGTAGCAGCTCATTCCAGCAAGTCGGATTCATAAACCACATGCTCATACTCAAAGCTTCAAGGTCAATCGTCAACATCAGAAGGTTGATCTAAACTTCCCATCAACAAGAGCCTCAAAGTCAAATAAAGAAAAGTCCATTTTGTTGGGGAAGATTGTAGACTTATAATCACCATATGTCAATAACAAGAATGTAACACGTAGTTGAGCAGTTGGTCAGAGCACAAGTTGATCAAGAAAGTCAAATCAAGATGATTCAAGACAAGGAGATGATCAAGATAACGATCTAAAGACTCAAAGTCAAATGATACAGCTCAAGATCAAGATCACAAAGCATGAATGATCAAAGCCATTACAAACAAGACAAGACCAAACAAGGCAAAGCATAAACGTCAAAAGTCATATCTTCAACTCATCGGTAGTACGGAGGAGTTTGAAGAAAGAGACCTCAACATGGGAGCTGATAGCCTTAATTTTATATAGTCGAAACAAAAGAATTTATCGGTCTTATTAGTCCAATTAGTCTTGTTAAAATAAGCTAGTCGGTTCAACGGGCTTGGATTGTAATCTAATATTGTCCGTGTTGTCGCTCAAAGCCAGATATGCCAAGCCCAGCCATGTAGAAAGCCATACGCCTACTATTGGCATTGGGTAAAAAGGACTGCTCCACACATGTGAAGGGTGTTTGGTTACCATATTTTACACTTGTAAGTGTGTGTAATCATCCTCCACTCTAGTTTCTCTCTAAAAAAATTTTCAACTGTTATTTCTATCTTTCCAGCTTTTTTGCTATTGGATAAATAACTTATGTTGTGAAATGGAATCAGCCTTTTGGATAACAATTTTTACCTTTTAGCATCGTCTAATAAAGATCACATCTTACACTGTCACTGATGACCACCTCTTCTTATCCACAGGGCTTGATCAGTCACTTCTCCATTAACATTTTCACCTTTGTAGTAGCCCAGAATTGCTCAATACATGCAGTATAGATTGTGGGATTAACCGTTAACGCATATTTGATAGGATGTGAGTTCAAAAAATCCACAATTTTCTTGAATCCATCACTTTTAGTGGGTTTATCTAAGAATGCGACCATGTTGTGTGAACTAGCGAACTTTAGGGCAACCATTGAGGTTGGGTTTTAATGATTAACAATGAATTTGAAGTTGAAGGGTTAAGATTAAGGTATAACAAAGATTGAAATCGGATTAAGCGATTGAATGAAACCCACAAATCGAATATTTTATTGAAATCACCCTCAACAGCATTACTTGAAATAGCAGAACTAAGTTAAGCTAACAGCACCCAGTTAGTAGTAAGTTATGCCTGACAACATTAACTTAACCAACAGTAGTAAGTTTATGCCTAACAACATTAACTTACACTGACAGTAGTAAGTGTATGCCTAGTAGCATTAACTTTGAGTCACCAGCATTAACTCTAATTCGTTCCAAAAATCACTTCATCATCAATTTTGATTCTCACAAGCTCTCTTCCTGTTTTATTCGACTATACTTCTCATTTTTTTTCTCACCAATTCACTCACTGTTTTTATATATCACACAACTCTCTTTTCTGTTGTTATTGCACACCAATTTCTCTCAATACTCACAATATTAATTATAACAAACAGTAGTAAGTATAACTAACAACATTAACATAGCAGTATTAAGTATAACTAGTAGCACAAATTATACTTACCAGTAGAAAGTTAGCCCAACAGTACGAACTGATTGTTCATTAATACTTTTCATCCAATCAATCATCAATTGTTGTATAATTCGCTGCAAAAAAAACACAATTAACTCCCTTTAAATCAATACTCTCAGAGTTAAGCATTCCAATACTGTAATCAGAATATTGAACTCTGCTAGACATCAATGCTTTTTAGCAAAACTGCAACATTCCTGATCTGTGTGAATCTTTATCTTCTAAATAACTTCTTCTTATTGAGAAATCTCTGATAAATGATCTAATCTCAATGTTTTGTATTTATGAAAAAAGGGTTCTTCACTTTGCAGATAGTACTCTCAGTATCAATATGAATCTAGTCTAATAAAGTTTATTATCCATAATCCACAATTGATTAGATCCACAAAGCACATGTCCACATCCATTGAAAGAGCAGCTATATACTCAGCTTTAGTTATGGAATTAGCAACCACAACCTGCTTCTTACATTGCCATGAAATCAACCTGCACCCTAGGAACTGACAACCTCCTATTATGGATTTCCTATCTAAACTTGCTTCTGCATAGTCACTGTCAATATATGCCACCAAATCAAAAGGTGAATCCTTAGGATACTAAAGGCACAACTTAGGTTGACCTTTTAAGTATCTAAATATCCTTTTCACAACATAAAGATGTGAAACTTTAGGATTGACTTGGAATCTAGCACAAGCACATACTGCAAACATAATATCAGGCCTTAAAGAAGTTAGATACATCAATAAACCAATCATTGATCTATATAAATGTTCATCTACATCTTCACCATCTGCATCTTTGAGCAAAGCCTTTTGAGTTTCCATAGGTGTTCTTGCTGTCTTGACATCACTAAAACCAAACTTGTTCAAAATCTCATTCACATACTTGTCTTGACTAATGAAAATCCCATCTTCTTTCTGCTTCACTTGCAGACCTAAGAAAAATGTGAGCTCTCCCATAGAACTCATCTAGAACTTCTTATGCATCATCTTCTCAAACTCAGTACACATCTTCTTCCTTGTAGACCCAAAAATGATATCATCAACAAATACTTGAACTAACAAAATATTACTTTTGTCCCTTTTGATAAACAAAGTCTTGTCTATCTTTCCTCTCTGAAACCCATTATCCAATAAATAAGTTGACAAAGTTTTATATCAAGCTCTAAGAGCTTGACGCAATCCATAAAGTGCCTTTCTACTTTGTATACTCTATCAGAGAAGTCTGGATCTTCAAAACCAAGTGGTTGACAAACATAGACTTCCTCTTTAATCTTTTTATAAAGAAAAGAACTCTTGACATCCATCTGATACACCATAAAGTCTTTAAATGAGGCATAGGCTAAGAATAACCTGATTGCTTCAATTATGGCAACAGGAGCAAAAACCTCATCATAGTCTATTCCTTCTTCTTGTATGTATCCTTGTGTTACCAATCTTACTTTATTTTTAATCACAATGCCTCTTTCATCCTTCTTGTTCCTAAAAACCCATTTAGTCCTAATAGCTCTTTTTCCATTAGGTAACTCCACCAAGGTCCAAACTTCTTGTAACTTGAATTGTAGAAGCTCTTCCTGCATAGCTTCTATCCAACTTGGATCCTTCAGTGCTTGAACTACCTTTTTGGGTTCTTCTTATGATAAAAGCAAGCAAACAAGCAATTTTGAATGTCTTTATAGTTTCTTCTTTGTTCAAGAGTAGTGCTAAGAAATCCATGTTCCTCCAAATTCATTATCATTCTTTTTGTTTGAGGTGCTAAATTCAAGTCTCTAATAATTTGTTTAATTAGATGGTCTTTGTGTATTCTTGTGGTAGGAACATGACTGACTTGGAAGTATGTATCCAAATTGTTCATGTCAGCCCCTGAAATATCATCTTCAGCATCACTAAATCTGCCAATTTCTTCCAATTCAGGCATATTTGGATCATCAGCACATCCATAGACTATATTCTCAGCAACAACATTATCTACTATGCCAGCAGCATTAACAGTTGGACTAACAGTTTTAATATTGTTAGTGCTATTGACATTTGCATCCTTCTCTTGATTTACTCTTGGCTTTATTGTACTTGTAACCTCACTATCTTCATTCCTTGATTCTTCAGCATCCTTATTTTCCTCTTCCCCTGATTGTTTGAATCCATCATCAGGAGAATCCTTTGAACTAGAAGAGAATGGTGGATCTTGAGTTCATAATGGTAAAGCTAGTATGTAATCTTTGCCAGTACTTCTCCATTCTGTTTTTCCTACTATCTTCTCATGTTTGTTGTTCTGCAATTACCATTAGATTGATTCCCTGCAACAATTGGCTTATAGTTCATATAATTTGTTAGTGCATCTATATCAAATAGCCAATTAGGTCCACTTCCTATAATATTAGATGTATTCTCACTAAATTGAACATGCAGGTTCTCTTCTACTATCCTAGTTCTACTGTTGAATACTCTAAATGCTTTGCTATTGGTAGAGTATCCTACAAAGAACCCTTCATCAGCCTTTCCATCAAATTTACCTAGGTGATCTATGGTATTAAGGATTGTAACAGGACACCCAAATGGTCTTATGAAGCTTAAGGCAGGTTTTCTACCTAGAAAAAGTTCATAAGGGGTCTTGTTGTGAGGCTTGATAACTAACACCTTATTTTAGACTTAATAAGCAGTATTAACTGCTTCAGCCCAGAAAGTTGTTGGCAATTTTGAATCAGCTAGCATAGTTTGAGCAGCCTCTATTAGTGTCTTATTTTTCCTTTCTGCTACTCCATTTTGTTGTGGAGTCCTAGCAACACTAAATTCCTTCTTAATACCCTTCATTTCACAGAACTGATTCATGACCCTATTCTTGAATTCAGTCCCATTGTCACATCTAATCACTTTCACCCTAAGGTCTATTAGATTTTCTATGCCAGTTATAAATGTTTTAAGGATTTCACTAGTTTCATCCTTAGAGGCTAAAAAGAAAACCAACTAAACCTACTAAAATTATCTGTGACAACTAGGCAGTACATCTTTTTCATTAAATGCTTTACAAATGTTAGGCCAAACAAATCCATGTGTAACATTTCTAATGGTTGGCTGATTAAATTGACTGTTTTGGTCTTACAAGAAGCTCTGTGTTGCTTTCCCTTTTGACAAACAACACAAGTTTGATTAATTTCAAAGAGTTTTGAAGGTAAACCTCTTACAAGGTTTCCGTTTACCAGTTTAATCATTGTTTTGAAATTTACATGTCCAAGGCCTCTATGCCAAAGATTTAGATTCATTCTGGTGTGGCTTTTGTGAAAGAGATAAGTGAGACCTCCCCTTAAGGACAATATTCCTTTAAATCTACATTGTACATGTTATCCTTTCTAGGAACTTTAAGCAAAACATGACTTTCATCAGTTAACTTAAAGTCTAGAGACAGAACAACACATGCATTATTAGTAGAAAGAACACTATTCTTCTTATCACACATTTGTGAGACACTAAAGAGGTTAAACTTTAGTTCCTTTACAAAATACACAACTTTAAAGTTCAATTTACTAGTTCTTATTTTACCTTTCCCAGTAATTTTCCCTCTTTTGGAATTTCCTCCAAAGGCAACAAATCCTCCATCAATTTCTTCATAATCTGTAAGATAGGATCTGTTTCCTGTCATGTGCCTAGAGCATCCACTGTTAATCACTCATTTATCCTTCAAATCTTATTGTGGATTGCCCTGCACATAATGGTAGGAAAATTAGTTTCTTTTGGGAACCCAAGCCATTACTAACTTGGATTTGCCTTATGCATCAACATAGTCAAATCTTTTAAAGGACATTGATGCACCATTGTTTCTGGAGACATGGTCTAAAACTTTGTGCTTTGGTCTCCAAACCTAACATGCTGAGGCCTTAACAACATTTCCCTTGTTTCCCTTAACAACACTAAGAATTGCTTTTGGCCTAGCAGTATTAACCTTTGTTCCCTTAACAAATAAAAAAAGCATTAACATTTTTATCATTAACAGTATTAACCCTCTGATTAAAATTATTGTTATTAGCTGTTGTTATTTGCTAAAAGGCCTTCTAGTAGTTAAATATGCATTATTATTAACATTTTTCATAGGTCTTGCATTATTCACTACTGTTCTTGGTTGAACAGTATTAACTGGTCTAGCAACATTAAGTGAAATTGGGCTAGACCGAGTTAAGACTGTTCTTGGAACCATGTTCCTTTTTGGACTAGGGTGAGTTAATTTAGAAAAATTTTGTTTGTTCACCCTTTGAATATTGGTCCAAAATGGTTTTGCAAAACTTCCATCATTATACCAGTTATTACAATCTTTCCTTAAATGTTCAAAACTACCACACACATGACAAACTTTCGTGAACATCTCAAAATCATTCCCTAATTGTTGAGACATCTGTTGGTTCCAATTTATCTTGTTTTCTTTAGGACTAGGTTTTTTTTGCCTATTTTTATCAACTGATGTGTTCCTAGAAGATTTTACTTGCTTAGTAGACTTAACAAAGTTTATCTTAGCAAAACTAGCTTTATTAAACATCTCAACAGTTTTAATCTTAGGCACATCTTCTTCCTCACTTTCAAACACCCATTCCTCAATAATTGGGGCTCCATCTTCTTTCCTAGCATTCTTAGGTTCATTAGTCTCAACAGTAGGCTTTTTAACTACAGACTGAATAACAGACTCATTCACATAAAAAAGATCATCTAGACTAGGATAAACTAAATCATATTTTGGTGGCATAAAATTCCTAGTATAGGGAGGTGAGACAACATTATACCCTAATCCTATTTTACACTTATCTATTATCTGTCTGTCTAGAAGTTCACTTAGGCTTTTTGATGAATTTTCAAATTTTTGTACTGTAAGTTGAACCTCATCTTTTTCTTTTGTAGCCAAATCTAACTTCCTTTTAAGCTCTTTAATATCTAAATCTCTTAAATAGATTTCACGTTTTAAGAGTTTTATATCTTCCTCACACACAGACTCATTTTTCTTAAAGATTAACACTCTAGCTTCTAGCAGATTTAAACCAGTTTTATAAGAGACAACATTATCCTAGTTGTTCTTATGTTCTTTAACTAATTAATTCGTCTTTGGTCTTTTGGATCTGTTTATACACATTTCTAGACAAGATGACGAAAATTTGAGTCTTAGATACCTCAGAGTGTGTAGAATGAGTTGAATGTTAAAGAATAAGCCATAAGAGAAAAATTGGTTGGACCTTCTTCTGCTTGGTCACTCCAGTCATAGCCAAAGCCATCACACTAAGATACTAAGGCATTTGAAGTAGTTTCCTCAACTAGCACAGTCCTTCTTGTAGGTTCCTTATTTTTGCTGTCTTGATTCCTAGGTGCCCTGCATTCCCTTCGAAAAGTGTCTCTCTTATGGCAGTTAAAACACTCCAATTGGACTTGTCAACCAATTTTTTCTTTGTTGGCCATATCTAGCTTTCCTTCCAGTATTCTTTTAGGATTTCTGCCCTCATAGTCAGCATAGCAATGTTCCACCTCAAATCCATCTCTTCTAGATCATCAGGATGGATTTGTTGTAGATCTTCATTGTCAAGCTGTGGAATACTTAGTTGGCTAGCAAAGAAGGAATAAATTACATCATCACTCAAATTTTCAACAGTTGTTGAGCTATCAACAACACCCTGAGTGCTAGCAGTATTAACACTTTGAGTAGTATTAACTGCTCTAGTTGCACTGTTAGTGCTTCTAGAGGACAAAAAGGCTACATTGTATGAGTTGTGGTTGAGCTAGATGTCCCTTTGACCTCAGATTCATAAGCCTTTAGATTGTTGAAGAGGTCATTCAAACTCAATGTCTTAAACTTTGGTTTGTTCCTCCACACAATAGTATGCATAGTCCATTCTTGTGACAGACTTCTCAAGAACTTTTGATTGATATCTTCTTAAGAGATAACTTCACCATGCATCTCTAGTTGACTAATTAGATTTTGAAGCCTTTCATAGGTTTGCTCAATCACTTCTGTGCTGGATGTAGTAAAGTTTTTATATTGCTGCTTCAAAAGATTTTTCTGAGTTTTCTTTATAGCAGCATTACCTCTAAATATGTTCTCAATTGCCTGCATCAGTGTCTTAGCATCCTTGTAGGAGTTGAAATTTAATTGATGCTCATTAGGTAATGCTATCAACAAAGTGCTTCTTGCCTTTAATTATGCCTTTCTTTGTGCTTTCTCTTTAACACGTGTAGGAGGGATAACAGTCTCCTTACCATCAATAGTTTTTGTTACTATAGGTACATTACCATTTTCTACGATCTCCCATATAGTGTAATTAATGCACTGTAGGTACTGCTCTATCATCATCTTCCAGAGATCATACTCACCAGGTTAGAGTATGGGTAGCTTGATGGTTTGAGTAGATTGAGTATCCATTGCTTCTTAAAGAAGTAGATCTTGTGTGTAGTAAAGTTTCTTCTTATTCAAAGCTTCTCAAAAGCTCTGATACCACTTGTTGATCCCAATAGAATAGATCTTTAATCCCTTAGCTTGTATAAGGTATAGTTATGCAAGATAAATCTAACACAACTATAGTAGAAACTTTGATTGTGAATATCAAAGACTATGCGGAATCTAGTCAATGATACTAAGAAGAATTACAATGAAACAGTAATGAACAAGATCAATAACAAAACAGTTTACTAAACTTTCAGCCTCAATATAAAACGAACACTCTTAATAGTGTTAGGGTTTACAAAACCTTGAAGCTACGAATAACACTTTTCTAGATATCTGAATTGATACGATTTTGGTACATAGAACTCTATACCCTAGGACCTCCTTTTATACACCAAGGAGTCCTAACAGGCTTACAATATTTTCCTAAGTTATCATGATCTTCTAAACAAATAACTTATACGAATCTTTTACAAAAATATCTCATACTTATCCCGTAAGTAATCTTGATAAACAATCTTCATCTTTATCCTTTCTCTTGTCTTTATCCTTCTGAAAGTAGAAACTCTTATAGTAGTTGAAATCTTTCAACAGTTGTAACCAGCATCATTAACTTTTGTACCAGCAGCACCAACTATGTACAAGCAGTAGTAACTACTTTGAATATTTTTTTCATTCTTCATCAACAACACTAAGTTACACTAGCAGTACTAACTTTATGCTAACAGTTGTAACTTTACCCAAACAATACTAACATATACTAGCAGTACTAAGTTACACTAACAGTAGTAACTTTTATACTAGCGGTATTAACTACTTAGTAATATTTCTTCTATGTCTCTGAGCAGTCTTAACTTCCATTAATAGTAGTAATATATACTAGCAGTAGTAACTGGCAGTACTAACTACTTAGCATATTTTTCACTAATATCACTAACAACACTAAGTTATGCTTAGCAGCAGTAACTTCCAAACAACTTCAAAAAGTCTTCCAATCCTAACAAATATAAAAAGAGGTAATAATGGCATGTCTTCTGAAAATCGATAACATTTATGGTCTTAGAAATATCATTTAATAATGATACAAGGCTGTAAATGAAGTTCGAGTAGAAGTTCAAAAGCTTTCAAAACATGCCAAAAAATGGCTTGCTATTATTTCAGATAGCAACCCGGTCATCATTTTAAAGGCAAGTATTTTAAAAAGAAAACTTGACCTCTTAATAGGAATTTATTCTCAGGCATGGTCTACTTTATGACCATAAAAAGGCTTGTGTTTACTTTGCAACACAACCCATGCTTTCTATATACCATAAGTGTACGTGTCATGTACTTATGTGTTAAAATAAGAGAAATCTTATTTCATGGTGTTTGATTTTTAAAAATAAAACATTAAGTCATCAGAAAATGCTTTTCAAAGACATTTGACTTCTCAAACAACGACTACAGCTCTTTAAATAGAAAACGGGTCATTGTTTGAGGGGGAGAAAATGTTAAATATCTTCTTCAGAAAGTCATTTGATAAAAGGAATAAAGGTTTTTAATCAATAACAAAATATCATTGTTAAGGAAAGTTAATTAAGTTTAGCTTATGTGTGCCTTAAATGTTATTTGTTTATTCCTTTAGGGATAATATGTGCAAATTTAAGTTGTTAGGTATGCTAGTTAAAACTACAGGGACTATTTGTGCCAATGTGTTTTCTTAAAATGCCTAAAATAACTTATAAATGAAAAGTGCTAAAGATCTTAAACTTTAGGGGGCAGAAGTGTCAAAAACATAAAATGCACCCCCTAACTTTTTTCTTTTGCACAAACACCCTTCCTCATTTTTTCACACACATAAACACAACACTTAAACATTTTTTTCTCTCTAAAACCTTCACTCGAATCGTCATCTCCTCCAACTCGATTTCTAGTCAATTTCGTGCATAAGGTATATATAGCAAAACGTTCCCAACACCCTAAATGACTTATTTCTCAATCCAATTAGCTTGAATCTTGTTTTTGACCTCTAAAACCCTAAAAATTGATTTAGGGTTCATAGAAATCAAAAGTGATTGAAATCTGAAATTGATTGAGGGGTTTTGTTCCTCTTAGGGTGGTGATGTTTCATTCATAGCAGTTTTTGTTGAAGATAACTTATGCGTATGATTTGCTTAATTTTAAATGTCGAAATTGTATGTTTTTTAGTTTTAGTAGGAAAAGTTTGTGGGTTTTGTGTAGGATGAGTAAATGCATTCTTGAATATAAATGTGCTTTGAAATCCATATCTTTTATGTTTATTCTTGGGTGCGAATTGAATTTTTGGTGCTAAATGCTCGTTTATGTTATCATGTGTTGATTCTGAGTTTGTAAAGATGCAAAAATGTTTATGTGTTTACTATGATGCTATAAGTCTGAATCTTGAAGTTATAACATGTTTGCAAAACACTTGAGTTCTCGAATCGGATTCGCAGTTGACAGTATAAACCGGACTCACAGATCCATAGGCTTAACCAGACTCGCATGTCCATAGGCTTAACCGAACTCGCAGTTTTAGTTATGACCAAACTCGCAGTTGCCAGTTATGACCGAACTAGCAGTTTTACTTAAATGACGACACTCGCCAGTTATTGACTATTGACCCGAACTAGCAGTTCTTGTCTATTGACCGGCACTCGCATCGTATCTGTACCCTCACCCTACCTGACCAGACTCGCAGTATTGTCCTACTTGCCCAGACACGCATTTTTTCTTTAGAGACCGGTACTCGCAACCAATTCTTGTGTTAGACCAACTCGCTAAGTTTATATAACAAAATGGACTCGCAAGTTCTCACATATTGAACCCGACAAAAACGCAGGCACTTTCAATTTAATTAGAGTCATAAACATTCATTTTCTAAGGATATACTAACTATTGTAGAGGTCTCCAGTGACATACAAACACTTAAGAATCTAATTCTCAAGGTAACTTAAACTTGTTTTATGTAGCAAATTTAAAATTGTTATCTTTGGAATCTAATCAAGTTAAAATTGGCTTATACAAGGCAAAACTAATGTAACTAACAACAAGGACATAGGTATATATAACTCCCTACTAGTTAGAATAAACATAGATTCCTAGATAGTCTATAATGTTACATATGTTCCTTAATCAATAAGTCCAAATTAAGCTTTGCCATTTCCATGATTAGTTCTCTGAATGTGTTGAATGCCTTAAGAGCTCGTAATCTTGAAAGAGGTCTCTACTATTGTATTATATACTTGTTGATATAATATATTTTATAGATTCATTCTTAGCATAATCATGAGTATCACAAAATAACAATAGCAAGCCTTTGCCGCATCCCTCTTGTTCCAAGAGCAACAACGTCTAAGGATTGGGCATTGAACTACAAATCGCGCACTACATTCAAGCCCAAGGGAACCACTTTTCCAACTTTGCTTTTTGGATGTTCTTTCTCTCCCACCTTTTTATCAAACCTTCTTGATCTCTGCAAGTGTTACTGCCATCTACATGCATGAATTCTAGGCTACAGTTTCCTTTCACAAGCAATGTATCAAATTCAAGCTAAACAAAAAGAATCATTCTTTTGATCTGGAAACTTTCAGTGATATGCTCCAGATTTGCCCAAATCTTCTTGGCCAGAAATTTGTAGATCCTCTATTTGAAGAGGAAATACTGGATTTTATAAGACAACTTGGTTACTCTAGAGATATCAAGTCACTCTCTGATGTCAAGGTTGATACTCTACATCAACCTTGGAGAACGTTTGGAACCATCATCAACAAATGTCTCAGTGGTAAAGTAACTGGACTTGATCAACTTCGTCTCTCTCTTATTTTGAATTTCAAATTTTCTACCTAAAAACGGCTAAAAATGTTTAGAGAAAACACATCCCTAGAAAGACAAAAAAAGGAAGCGCTTGTCCGTGGGCGTAACCCCCCTTATTATAGGGGGTATGGCCCCAAAATATAAGGGGACCGGGCACCTAATTAAGGGGACCGCCCAGTATAAAAAAAGCAACTCAGTTTGCCTATAAATACTGGACTATTCTCCACTGATTTTCTCACCTTTTGCACACACTTTCTTTCTGTTCTAAATCAGTTTATACTCCCCTTTAAATCCTTTGATCATTTAATCTTAAGCATTTGTTTCCAAGTGTTTCAAGCTTATTCCTCTAAGTGCAAGAGAAGAACTTTTGTTATCATTAAGATACGAAGTTATGTAGGTTAGTTAGTGCATCCTACATGCCTTACATTCACACTGTATAGATCGAGTCCATGATAATTCCAAACTTGCGTAAGTATTTACATCGGGGTGATCATGATGTGTAAAGTGTTATATCGTGTGATCATAGAAGTTTAGAAAGATCGGGGTGATCTTGTTAGTGTCAAGGTGAAGTGTAGTGAATTGTGAAGTTAGAGAGAGTTGGTAAAGTTAATGAAGTCATGAAGTAAGTGAGTCGGGAAGTGAAGTGAAGTTGTGTGGTGAAGCAAATGATGTGAATTGTGTGGTTGAAGTAATGTGGATTATTATTGTGAAAGATAGGTTCTAGCTAGGATTAGAACTCGAAATTGGCTTAGTGTTTAGATAACGGTGTAAAGCTTATATTTGATTCGGTTTTCCCCGCCTATAGCGAGCTTGTTGACTATTAAGATAACACATGTAGTTAGGTAATTGTGGGAATGGGTGAGAGGGCGAAGAGGTGGCCTTTGTACCCCAAAAGAAAAAAACCATTATAAATCCAACGCGTTCCGGTTTGCACTTTCTTTTACTTTCGCTTTACATTTTGATTTACCTTATCGCCTTACATTTATATTGCATTAGATATATATGTTGTTGATTGTTACTTATATTGTTTTTGGATGATGATGGTGTCATAAATAGAATTTAGACATTGTGATTGTTCTTATATTGTGATATGACATGTTCTAGTGGATATAAGATATATTAATCACACTTATCATATTAGCATCAAACTTTTATAGGTAATTTGATACAAAATATTTTAAGTTTTTAAATGGAAACGTATTCACCCCCCTCTACGATATCCACAATTGGTATTCTACGATTTCCACAGGTGATATTTTAGGTTGATTCTAGTGTCCGGGTATTCATTAAAACAACGTTTGGGTTGTTCGGTTCGCGTTGAAATTTATTTTGAAGATCATTTTTATAAGTCTTTCAAATTTATTTTTAACTTGTACTTTTGAGTTTCTAGTGATGCAAAGATGTTAGTTCTAAGGCCCGATCGTTAAAAATCAAAAGCGAAAAGTTTAAAAATGGAATGTTAGTTTCGTTTGGTTCAAAAATAAAAGGAAATAAAAAGTGGTTTTGTTAGTTTTGATATTGTGGTTGTGATTGTTGAAAAACATATATTTGCTATGTAGCTTATTCTGTATATAGCTTATTTTGGCTTATTGTGGTGTTCGAATAGCTTATTTTGAGCTTAATAGCTCACGACATCAAAAGGAAATACAAGAAGGGTATTTTTGGTTATTATCCTAGTATGTCATATTTTTTTGGACTAATATTATAACTTATGGTGATAACCAAATGCGATACGTAGCTTATTAGCTTATTTTTAAGCTTAATAATTAAATTTTGGAGCTTATGGGCTCACGGCCCAATAAGCAATCAATAAGCCGTGTTGGGAATTAAAAGTCTTCTTAATACTGTTAAATATTAATGCTACTAGTCAATGAAAAAAGAGAAGTTTCAACTGAAGACTTTATGTTGATTGAAGACATTAATGTTGATTGAAGACATTAATGATGATTGAAGACTTTATGATGATTGAAGACTTTATGTTGATGAGAAGTTTAATTGAGGTGATTAATGTTGATTGAGGAGTTACAATTGATTATGGAAAGTATTGAATACATTTGATTAATGTTGACCACATAGTTAGAAACATATTAAATACTTAATTATGGTATTCAATATGGTTGACTAAATATGTTAGGAAAATATTGTAAATTCTAATGGACTTCTTGGTGTATAAAAGAAGGTCCAGGGTATAGAGTTAGAAAATAATAACGAATAGAAGCATTGAAGCTTAATAAAAATCAATAGCAAAGTTAGAATTATATTGTGTTATTCTTAAACTGTTTTAATGAATTCCGCATAACACATGATATTCATATTCAAGTGGTCCCTGCTTACATAGTTTGATTTGGTGATTTATTCAAGTTAGCTAATGTCTTACAAAGGCTATATAGATCGAAGACCATGACATACACGTGGTATCAGAGCCTTTAGAGAACTCGTGAATAAGAGAAGTCACAAGATCACAAACAATCACTTTTAGATCTAGAAAAATGTCTCAACCTGCTAATGATGATTACTCTCAACATCTTAGTGATGATGAAGCATCATACCATGAAGATACATCAGATAGTGGTACTGCAACCAATAAACTAAAACAACAACAACAACAAGTCACTCCTACAACAACCACTATTTCAAATATCAAACTCCCAATTCTAAAGAATGAGGAGTATGATATATGGGCTATGAAGATGGAGCATTTACCATGAATATATTGAAAATTGAATGTTTGGAATGTAATTCCAGAATGGAAATACAAAGAAAAGAGAATCTCAACTGGAAATGATTGTGTTTTAGAATACTTTCCACCAGTATTCCTCAAAAATCTCATGTTGTTGAAAAGGAAAGGAAGGCAAGAACCATCTTACTTATGGCTTATTCCCAAGGAACATCTGAGAAGATTTCATGGAATGGATTGAAGCAGAAAAGAAATTTGGAAGCAAAAGGAACTATGTAGTTGGTGGTAAAGCAAATTCAAAGAAGCTGCATAAAGCTGGATTTATAAAACAACATTTATAAAAGAGACTCTTTTTATCATATCAACACCAAGAAGCTGGAAAGCAAGAGAAGAATTAGATGGGCTTGCTGACAATGGATGATGGTGTTGTCAATTGGGGAGAACATACAGTAGAGGAAGAAGAGTCAAATCATGCACTCATGGCAATCAGCTCAAATAATGAGGTATCATTATGTTCTAAAACTTGCATTGATTCATATAATAAGCTTAAAACACTGTGTGATGAACAAATGAATCAGTTAGGTGATCAAGAAGCACAAATACTTGCCTATAGTCAAGCTGTTAAGAAACTAGAAGCTCAACTTGTTACTTTTCAAAAACAGCAACTTTCTCTAAATGAAAAGCTTACATTTCAGGCAAATGAAATATATGAAAAAGATGAAAAGCTTAAAAAATATAGGAGAATTGGAATGAAAGCTGTAAAAGAAAAGGAACAATTGCAGAAAACATTAGATTCATGGAAAGATTCTTCCAAGAATCTTTGGAGATTAATTAATTCTGGCATGAGTTCAAATAGTAAAGTTGGCTTAGGGTATGAAATACAATCAAACAATGAGGTTCTAAGTTATGAGGAAGAAATGAATTTTTCTGTTTTTAATTGTTCAGAAGAGGATTCAGTTGGAAAACCTTTGTACAGTAGATTATTTGTAGACTCCTCCCCCGTTTCCCATCTTAAGAGTGCAGATAATCAAAAACGTACATACCTTTTCATTTGGGAGAGATCGAAACTTCACCCGTCCAAAATTGAAAGCCAACATGATTGCCAGTAGATGTCCATATCCAATGAATTTTACCACCAACAGAGTCCGAAATAGCTACAATAACTTTAGTCCAAAGAGAGTCTTTTTGCGAGAGAAACTTCCAAAACCACTTAATTATCAAGCCTCTATTTAATGCAAATAAGCTAGACACGCCTAGCCCGCCTCGTTTTTTGTCTGTCAAAACATTGTTCCATTTAACCCAATAAGCCTTTTTACTACCCGGATCATGGCCATTAAGGAAAATGAACTTCTAATAGACTCCAGATATAAGCACCCTTGAAGGAAACTTTGAAAATAGACATGTTGAAAGACTGGAATAATTCCTAAGAACCGATTTCAAACAAAGTTAAAAAAACACCTACCCAATGGATAAAGTTTTTTGGATTCCATTTGGAAAGTCCGAGACATTTCACTTTTTCAACTATCTCTTGGTCATTCTTGAACGCTGTCATAAACCGCTCCCACTCTAGTCCCACATGATAGTATAAAGGACACTTAAGAAAGAGACATCCAAACTTTGCAGCCGCTTGGATGACCTGACACTTTCCCACTTTTAATCCGTCATTATCTTACTTTTGTTCAAGATATATTAGAGGCCGAAGGATGAAAAAATCATTTCAAAACGTGAATCAAAGTGGAGATATTACAATTACCGTCACACCACTCCCCTAAAGAAAAATAGCATCATTCCGCATAGAACATATGCGTAACGACATAAAGATTGATCTAACACAATACCTTTAGAACATCCCCCGCGTTTACGACCTTTGAAAAGATAAATGAATGAAAGGCTCTCCAACAACGAGATAAAGAGGAAGTGGGGAGTATAGGGATCCGCCAGTGTTTCAACCCTTTAAGAGATAGGAACACAACTATAGACAACCTTTGACAAGAATAAGAACCCTTAGAAGAAGTTAGGGCAACTTGAATCCAGTTACGCCATTTACCTCCACCTGAAAAACCGAACTCTTTAAACGAACATTCATCTAAAAAATCCCATCTAATCGAATCGAAGGCCTTTCAAAATTCGACCTTAAAAATAGAGTGTAATAACTTCTATTGGTACACCACTGTGAGAAACTCCATTAAGAATAAACGGACCGATCATACTATTGTCTTTCCCGGGCGAAAAACGAAGATTGCACTTTTCATCTAACAATGGTCCCCCAAAACATTAACAAGCCGGTTAGACAAAATCTTGGCAATGGATCTTGTAGATACTGTCCAATGAGGCCTAATAGGTCTAAAAGTCCTTGTACCAAGTTAAGCGTCTGGGACTTTTTGGGATCAACGCTAATAAATGATGATTTACAACCCGCCACGGAAAGGAATTACTTTACCCATGAATGGAAGAAATGAATTGACATCCATAAAAACAGTCGTGCTCAATAACAGGCCAAAATTCCTATAAAAGCCAAAAGAAAACAAACCCTCAGTGCCCGGGGAATTTGTCTGTGCCACAAACCCCAAACAGCCGTTTTAATCTCCTGTTTAGAAACTATCACTCGCACGAGGTCCTGACTGTCTTTGATCTTGCGGAAATTTGTTTTTCCCGGAAATCTCATATCAATATTAGCACGCCTCTTCGAAGGTTTAGCGAATCTATCCTGAAAATGAGAAAGAAATTCTTTTTTGACCATCACTTAGCTGCTCCTTCCAAACGCCATCAACTCGTAAGTAACCCCCGATGTTCATTTGATTAACGTTTTTTATTTCAAAATTTTCCGTGGAAAAAATTTGAGTTTTCACAATCATCGCCTTCGATTGACCCTTTGATCTTAAGGCCTTTTGAGCCAAATCCATGGAATGAATAGATCAATAGTTTAACGAAGACAGCACAACACCTCCATATCTTTTTCCTCCGCTTCTACCCTCAGTACCAGTACCTTTGCCAATAACCGCACTTAACATGTTCAATTCCTATCTTAAAGATTTGCAATAGAAGAAACTGTTTTCACTTGTTATCTATAATCCAAATTCTTGATGTGAGCTATTAGGAATTTCAATTTAACCCGCCCCCTCCCGCCCAAGTATACACTCATAATCCATTATAGGTCAACAGAAGGGGCAGAATTCAAGGTTGAAGTGACAAAAATCATTAAAGCCCTCAGAGATGAATCCAATAGTGAAAGGAATCGGAAGGGACCGGACCATAATTCATTGGTCCTACCTCTCGAAGAAAATCGGTCTGTGATCGGATACTGAATCTTCTGTCTAAAGTGATGGCACGCTAAATGTGAGGGAAAATATTAGCAATTGTTAGATACAAAAAAATCTATCCAACTTGCTCGTATTGGGTCCGTCAAACTTAGACACCAATGAAAGCACTGGCTCCAAGATGAACTTCTTTTCAAGACCCGTGGAGATTATTAAAAGAATTAAAAATTTCTCCCCAAGAACAAACATTAAAAATTAAGTACCAAACCTTTCTGATTTGACGCGAACAACTCATTGAATACCCCCCATTAATCACAACCTGCTCCATGCCACTGATTAATAACATGCACCAAAAGTCCCAAAGCATACGTTTATCACTCAAGATACAGAGGAGCATATAACGTAATAATCATAGGTCAATACCGTTCAATAACCAAACACCCCTAATAATGATAAAAAAATCCCCGAAAATGTGAAGCTTTTTTTACAAAAAATGTTGGGATTCCAAACACACAAGATTCCACCTGAATTGGCTACCGAATTACTATGAAGATGCTCAAAAGTCGAATTACCCCCAACACCGACGAACACTGAAAAGATCAATCTCCTCCATCTTTTGGTTTTCTTTGATACCGATAGAAAATTCAACTTATTCTTCACACAAAACCCATTGCCCCAATCTTTTTGGCCCTTTTAAAGCGAGGCCTTGTATATTAACGGGAACAAAAATTCAAGCGTTCTACAATCGACGGTCCTTTGAGATTCAAATGATATCATACAAGATTGTTAATCACCCCAACCATGTTATAGCCCATGTTTAGGCCAACTTTCAGCCACTTCCCCTCCATAAGACACATAAATGGAGCCCCCTGAACTCGAGCCATGCCAATGATTTCTATAAAACGACCAAAACTTGGCGGAAATTCATCTATCATTTTTCTTTGAGGTTGGAATTGTGTAGACTCTCCATCGTTCTTCCGTTGAGCTTCTCCCTCTTCAAAGTCATTTAACAGACATCTTAAACCCCTGTCATCATTGTCGTTATTAGAGGTGTAAGGGGGGAGGGGGTACCCGGTAGGGAATTTGGGACTAGAATTTGTACCACTCTCCTTAGTTTTTGATCCTTTGTCTTTTGTTAAGACAAAGGGTAATAGCCAAAAGGATCCACAGATGAGTCCTTTTTTTGAACCACCTTCATTTATAAAAAAACCTTATCTGAACATCGTAACGAGTTTCTACAATCATTCTCAATTCAAGGTTCTTCATACCTTCTTCTAATGAAATCGTCATTCAGATAATTTCCTCCTCATACCTTCCGCGTCCTCGCACCAGTTCACAGCTGGACCAACCAGGGAACTCCTTAGCACTAATCCAATACACTTTTCCACGGAAAATGATCTTAGAATTATCATAAATATTTGACACAGAACACTTGTACTTAGTGAACAAACATAATCCGTTTCGAGTGTAAACAATTCCCATCAGAGTCATTAGTGTCGATTAAGATCCCCCCACCTGGTGACGATTCTTTTGAAAGTGATCAAAGTCCATAGTTACAATGAACACCTTATTTTCAACCCACACAATGCGACCATGCAGGGATTGGATATCAAAAAGAAGCTTGGCGAATTTCCGAGAACCAAGAGCTATCTCCCCACAATTATCTGCGGATAATGCCTCCTATCGGTGTGATTTCACAGAGGAAAATTTCTAAGAGATAACCCACAATTCCCCTAAGTAACTTACAATTCAAGTCCACGAAACCTTCGGTTCATAAGAGCTTTCTTGAAGATTGGTAAGGGACTCAAATTCTTAATCCTAACCCATTAAGATGAAGAAAAGTCTTTGGAGAGGCGCGAAATCTTCGTCGAAAACAATGTCAGGGAGTCATGATCAAGACCGCTTATGATTATTTAATACCGCATTAACATATTAATTAGAACTTCCCATAATCCCACTCTATTAGGACGAGGCGAATTAGCACACCTTCTTATGATCTGCCACCCTGTGACCCTTGTTCAAAGTAGGCTCATTGAAATCTTGCCTTATTTAGCGTGAAGCTTGAATTGACCCACCTAAATTTGTGCATAAAATTGTTCACCAACAAGCGATCAACATTATACACGTTGATAAAACGTAACAATCACCAAAATGTTTACCTTCTTTCGTCCTTTTCCTAGCCTCAAGAATTAATTTGATTCCTGTTATTGTTTAGTAACCGGTTCTAATGATTTGATCACATAGAATTGGTGGCTGGTTGAATAAAAGAAAACCTTGTTTTGTTTAATTCAATGATGTATCTTATTCTTATTCCGCTGCGTATATTCAATGTTTTCATTATCCTAGATGTGCTTAGATCAGGGATTCACAATTGGTATCAGAGCGGGTTGCTCTTGATATCTAGGATGTTACAAGGTTGTTTTGCAAGTCGTGTTCTTGGTGGAAGAAGTTTTTCAGCTTATAGTTCTAAGCTATTGCGATTTTTGGTATTTTTATAGGGTTTTTGCGACACTTGAAAAGTTGTCTTTAAAAAAAAAAGTGTTCGTGTTTGTTTTTGGGGATGAAGCAAAGGAAGTTAAAATCCTAATTCTGCTCGTTACGTATATGGTTTCTAAAGGGGATCCAGATCATGTGATTATATTGAAACAACAGGTTGGCAACGTCAAGAGAAGGTTGATGTTTCGGTTCTTAAAAAGTAGCACAACAACAAAAACATAAGAAAAGTAACAGCAGGTAATTGATGGTTAAACTAGCCAATAAAATTTTTTGAACTGCTTGTTATTACGTTGAGCTGTTTTAGTCAAGGTAGAGGTTTATTGTTGCTGGCTCATGGGTTTAAAAGCTTGCTTGTTTGAGTTGATTACAACTGTTTGGACCACACGAAGGTTGGATACTTGTACTGATACAATTGTCAATGCAACAAGCAAAGGAAAGTTTATGCTGCTCGTATATTATTAATGTTGCCAAGTCTATTGTTAGTGCGATTTAACTTAACGTTTACAATTTAAAGCAAACACGTACAATACTAACAATAAATAGTACGTTTATTGACGTCGTCAAGGACTTGAAAACACAGGGTGTTATATTTGGGCTTAGAGGTTTGTGATTGGGCCTAAATGAATTTTAATGCTGCAAGTATGTGTTGCTATTGTGTTTGAAGAAACAGTTTTAATTAATATTGTTCGAGTGAAGAAGGTTTGTACTGTTCAAGCATTCATGGTTAATACTGCTAGGTTTGAATTTTAATACTGCCAGAGTCGTCCGACAAAGCAGTTTGTACTGCTACTTATGTTCGATATCGAACAAAAGTACATTTTGGATCTCGTACAATGATGAATCTCTGGCAAAACATAGTCAGTTTTGTGTTTTGATTTTTTACACACACAGGTTCAAGAGTGTTTTGGTTTTTGGTTCTTAACTGAATTAAAGGCTCGTATTTATTGGATTAATTGATTACGAAGAAGATTGTTTATCACTTATTTGAAGATGAAGTGGATTTTTTAGATGCGTGTTCTTATTATATCTTTTGGTCTTGGAGATAACTTGTTTGGTTATATACGGTGTATGATGAAGACTTGATAAAACTAGTTTTTACTTGATGTAAGGAGATACATTGTAGTACTCACAGGTATTTACTATCACTTGGCTCAGTGACTCATGTATAGTCATGCGGATTTATCAAGAGATCGAGGTCTACTCAGAAAATAAAGAAGAATATTATGAGTTCTTATCATATTATAGTGCAAGACATAAGATACAAATTTGGGATATTCTACTTCTACATCAAATTTGTTATACTTAATTTTTCTTCATCAGTAATCATTACATAGAGCCTACAGAATTGAAGATTCAAGAAATGGTTAACATATGGTTTCAGGGGAAGCTTAATGTTAAAATGTTTAACCATTTATATGCTACATCAAGATGAAGGTTTTTACTACTGCTAGCCTTTGTTATTACTGCTAGTGTAAGTTTCTACTGCTCAAGTTCATTTTTCTTAAGGTGCGTAATGGAGGGCAATTTGGGTCATTGGAATACTTGGATTAAAAGTGTAATATTGGTTCGTAGTTGTAAAGATCAAAGTTGCATACTTTGGTCCCCTACTTGATTATAACAAAAAGGGGAAGATGATTCAGTGATGATTTGCAACTTGTTGATTCTTGGTGGTATAGCATGGATTAAGGGGAAGTTTCATTCGTATATCAACTTCAGGGGAAGTTCGTGCTTATTGGGTTTTGTCATTATCAACTAGGGGAAGATTGTTGGGAATTATATTTTGAGTTGATAAGACAAAACACGAATGAAACAAGATGGAAACATGAAGGACCAAAGTTGTAGTCAAAGAATACTACAAAAGATAAGAATTGAAAGATTTGGTCAAAGATAATGATTGAATAACTAATTGATTTTATCATTATTATCATTATTAGTTTCCTTGTAAGCCTAGGACCCCTTATGCTATAAAAGGAGGTCCAGGCATTTAGAAAAATATAACACAGAGAAAGATGTAAACACTAAAAGGTGTGTGTGTGTCTAGGCATCATCCCTAATAAAGGTGCCTAGGGTTTAGAGTTAGTTTTGTAGTTGTACAACAAGAAGTAGATGCTAGCATAAGTGGTGTAGCCTCAAGAATCTTATGATTCTTGTTACAGTTTGTTGATGTAACCGTATTATCTTGATCAAATAATATTGGGGCTGGAATGTTTGGTAAAACCTTGTTACAATATCATTGTTCTTATGTTAATTCCGCTATACATATGTTATGAACTTTGTTATTGTTAATCCTAGATAAGATCTAAACAATCTCGAGTTATAAATGATCTAAGGAGTTATAACGATCTCCATAACTTAGTCTATCAAATCGAAAACAAAGAGGTAAAGAAAAACAAAGACATGTACTATCTAAGATTCACCAAAGTCATTATCAACCACTTCATGTCAAAAGATCAATCAATTCCAAGAAGAAACAAGGTGGACTGACACATGGCTAAAGATGACCTTATTCTCACCACAATGAGATTCATCCCCAATCATGAAATTGTTCAAAAGTATGGTGCCATATTTCTTGATACTCTAACCAATCAAGCAATGAAGGAGTCGGATGCGTACAAGACTTACTATGATTTTGCTACTAGAAAGGTAATTCCAAAACCAAAGTATGTACGGCGATCTACTAGGGAGAAAAATGATCAATCTCCTAAAGCTTCTCTAGGTAAAAGACACAAAGCTACAACTAAGGTGGCTAAATTAGGAAAGAAGAAGCTACCAACTCAAGGATTAGAGACTCTATCAGAAATAGCATTGTCTGAGGCTAACCAAATGAAACTTATCACCAAAAGAAGCAAGACACAATTCCACAGCTCTCACGTCAGTGGATCAGGTGCAAATAAAGGAACTGGTGTTTCACTAAGGGTTCCCGATGTACCTACATATGGCTCTGAAGATGAGCAGATTTCTTAGAAGTCCAGTGACGAGGACGATGATGATGAAGTAAGCATGAGTAAAGACGATGATAACAATGCTAATAATGAAGATGATGATGATCAAGATGATGATAATGAACAGATTGAATCAGACAATGATGGTGATGACTTTGTTCATCCCA